>PVKE010044144.1:0-13115 GCA_004027555.1 Craseonycteris thonglongyai | reverse complement strand
CCACACAGAGGCTTAGGGCCAAACCATTTCACATCTCCACCCCTCCTACCAGTATCAATGTAGTTTCTTTATATCCTTAGTTTATAAAACATCTGTTGAGCTATATTTCAGATGGTTCCTCGGATTGGTTGTTCCATAATTTAGTTGTAATTTTAATGTGTTCATGGAATGAAGCAGGCAGAGAGTTTATCTACTCTGCCATCTTAGATCCTATAGTCAACAATTCATAAATTTTAAACTGCGCTTCATTCTGAGTAGTGTAATAAAAAACTTACAATGTTTTGCTCACTCTTACTCAGCACTTCAGTTATCCCTTTGTCCAGTATATATATCCATGCTATATATTGTTCCTGCCTGGTAGTCACTTAGTAGCCATTTAGGTTATCAAGTCTGACTATCATGGTATTGCAGTGCTTGTGTTCAAGTAACCCCTATTTTAGCTAACAATGGCCTCAAAGTGCAAAAGTAGTGGTACTGGCAAATCAGCAATTTGGATAGGCCAAAGAGCAGCCCTAAAGGGCTTTCTCAAAGCGAAAAGGTAGAAGTTCTCGACTTAAGGCTTTTTATCATCTCAAATTATCATAAAAAGAGGGAGTACAATACAATAAGATATTTTGAAAGACCACATTGATATAAGTTTTTTATAGTACATTGTTTTAATTGCTCTATCGTATCATTTGTTATTGTTATTAATCTCTTACTGTGTCTAAGTTATAAATTAAACTTTATTGTATGCATGTATGTATAGGGAAAACATATATGTACATAGGGTTTTGTACCACTCTTCAGGCATCTACTGGGGGTCGTGGAACGTATACTGGTAGATAAGTGCAGACTATTCTAAATGGAACCATATACAATATACACCTTTTTGTCTCTCTTTTTGCTTATTATTTTGTCTGTGAGATAATGAGCTAAAAAAGACCAATGTCATTGTGTATATCAATAGGTAGTTTCTTTTTATTGCTGGGTTCTAGTCCACTGAATAAATATATTCTAATTTGTTTATCCATTCTCCTATTAATAGACATTGGATTGTTTATAGTATTTGACACTTACAAATAAAGCTGCTATGACTATTTATGTCCAAGCCTTTTTGAGGGTTTATATTCTCATCTTGAGTAAATATGCCTGATTGGTTTTATATCCTGAAATCTGCATTTTTATTTCTCTTTGGTAAATACTTGATAAGTCTTATAGAGGCTATCAACTTTATTTATCCATTAAAAAATGGGCTTTTGGTTTCATTTATTGTCTCTTTTAGTTCATTTTTTAATATTGATTTTACATTTTATTTTTTCTTATTCATTGTCTCTTTTAGTTTGTTTTTTATATTGATTTTACATTTCATTTTTTCTTATTGCTTATTTGAGGATTAATTTGCTCTTATTCAAATTTCTGATGATGCAGACTTAGATTATTGATTAATGTTTGAGATGCTTCTTTTTATAATATTAGTGTTTAATGTGATAATTTTTTGTCTAAGTACTGTATTAGATGCATTTCACATATTCTGATATACTTTTTAAATTTATATTTAGTTAAAAATTTTAAAATAATTTTCACAGTGATTTCTATTTTGATCCATTTTATTTATTTTGATTTTAATGTCCATATATAAGGGAGTGTTTTCAGACATCGTTCTGTTGCTGATTTGGCACTTAATTTCATTGTGGAGAGAAAACATATTTGAATGGCTTCAATCCTGTTAAATTTATTGAGTTTTTTTTCTGTGGCTCAGAAAATGATCTATTCTAATAACTAATCTCTGTTCTCATGAAAATAATTCACTTTCTTCTGTTACTGACTGAAGCATTCTATAAAATACATTTAGGTTAAATTGGTTGATACTTTTAGAGTCTCCTATTAATATATTCTGATTTTCTATTTGTTCAATCAGTTTTTGAGAGAGGGGTGTTGATACCTCCAATCATAATTGTTGTGTTAGTTATTTATTTCTGCATAGCAAAGTGCCCCCAAATTTAGTGTCTTAAAATGATGATGCATATTTATTATATCTGAGATTCTGGTTGGTTTCAAGATTTTCTCTGAATCTTTGGTTTTCATCAGCTTGACTGACATACTGATGAGTGTTTTTCTTTAGATCTTTACTGTTTATGGTTTTCTGAGAATCTGGAAACTGCAAATATATAATATGTGTTACCAAAATTTGGAAATAGTATGATGTATTCATATATTATTTCTACTCCATTCTCTTACTCCTCTCCTTTTTAGCTTTAATTACATGCATATTAAACTTTTGATATTGTCCCATAAGACACTGAGACTGTCATTTTTTCAACCTGTTCTTCAGATTGAATCACTTATATTTATATATAATACCTTCAAGTTTATTTTGTCATTCCCCAACATTCTCTATTCTGTTAGTAAGCCTATCCTGTGAGTTCTTATTTCATATATTATATTTTTTAAGCTCTAAAATTTATTTTCATAGTAATTGTACCATTTTACATCTCCACCAGCAGTGTATAAACATTCCTTTTTCTCCACAGTCTCTATGGCACTTGTTCCTTATCTTATTGATTATAGCCATTCTAGCAGGTGTGAGGTGGTATCTCATTGAGGTTTTAATTTACATTTGCCTAATTGCTAGTGAAGTTGAGCATTTTTTAATTTATCTGAATACTACTCAGCAATAAGAAAAGATGAAATACAGCCAATTGTGACAACATGAATGGACGTTGAGACCATCATATTAAGTGATCTGAGGACACATTTTGACTTACTAGGTTATATATGTGATTTACTATGTCAACTAAGATGGGGCTGAGAATATCTGCCCATATTCTCTTCCCTTAAAGATTGTGATTAATACAACGAGAGAACCCATTAAGCTGCCTGGATAAAAAGACTGCTTAAAATAAATTCTAGATAATATAAATCACAACAGCCTATGATTTTAGATTTTGTTGATGATTTTTCTTTCTGGCACATTTTTAGTACACCTAACATGTTCAATAATGAACTCCTTTTTTGTTTTACCAAGATTTAGAATTTACGTACAATAATATGTACTAACCAAAAGTGATCTTAGATGTCATTCTAACTTCTCACTTCACAGATGGGGAGACTGCGGCTAGATTACCGGTAATTATGTGACTTGAAAATTAATGTATTAATATATTGATTTGGAAGATTATATTGTGGTTTTATCTATAAAATTATTAAATAACTGCTTTGATTGTGATTTAAGCAATAAGTTCCATAAAATAGAATTATTTTCCCACTGCTTTGAACCCCCTTACTTTGATATTTGCATACATAGCACATCCAAAGGCCAGAAAAACTAACACTTCACATTTTATTGGTGGAATTAAATGGGACCAATCACTTAAGTGGTAAAAATCCCCCTTTGATAATAAACATTCACTTCACTAAGCTAATCTCTGCCACATCAGAAGACATGGCTTTTAATGTTCTAGCAAAGTACATGCATAAAAGAGACATGATTAAATGCAGAAGCTAACCAATATATTTTAGAATAAATTTAAAACCTAAGTAATATGAATGACTAGATCCCTTCAGTTTTCAAATATGATGTTCAAGTTGAAAGTTTAATATTATATTTGCCTATTTTTTAGTGAAGTTTTGTTTAAAATTAGAATAGATACATCCCTGACCTCTCACCCAGCTCTGCAGTTTCCACTGCACACAGCACATTTCCTCTCATATATCTACTTAGGCTTCAAATTAAAAGTCCGTAAAACTAAACTCTCATTTTCTATTTTCCCTAAATGCTTTCCAGGTTGAACTAAGTGAAAATATAATTCTCCAAACTTTAAATTGGAATTGGCTTTAACTCTTTCTTCTCATTAACTCTATATATCATATCAGCCAGTTTCACTAATTCTGTTTTCCAAATGCCTTTGTTGGTCTCTGAATTTTACTGATATCTCCTTTGCTCAAGCCATTATTAACTCACACCTAGTTTAGAAAACAGCTCTATTGATTTTTCTTCTTCCAGCCTCAGCTCCCCTTTAATCCATACCTAATTTTTAACACCAGAACATTCCTTTTAAAATCATTATTATGCTCACCATAACTTGAAGCCCTACAATAGCTCTCCATTATCAGTAGAAGAAAATACAAAATTATTTCTCCCAGTATTCAAGGCTCTTTGTAATCTAGCCCCAACCTCCCAAGCTCTATTTCAGGTCAATCCCAACAAAAATCCTTTACTATAGTCAAATTGCTTGATTTTCTGTCTCTCAAACATGCCATATACTTTTCAGCTCTTATGTCTCATGTCTTTCACCTTATCTTGTAGGCATTTTCCTTCTCCTCTGTTGCCACAGAGATAAAATTTCAATTTACTTGAAAACTAAAACAGCTTTGACTGGTAAGAAGTGTTAGTGTTAATTGAATTCAACCTCTTATCTCTCCCACCATTTTAAGAAACTAAGACCCACCAAAGTATAGTTTCATATTTACTAATGTTTAATGAGCACTATAGCAATCATTGCATAAAGCCAGTTATTTTGAAAATTATGTGGTTCATTTTATATCTGCCATATTACCTAAATCTATGATACATTTTTATAAAGACTAAAAATCTACTAAATTTGACAATCATAACCTATCGTAAGGAAATTCAAATGAAGCGCAATTTCCTACCTGTTTTTTGGACTGCTTAATGACAACTTCTGAGTTGACTTTTCATTGAATCTAAAATTGTTTTTTGGCTTTTTATTTTTAAAAAATAATATAAAATTTAAATATAAAAAATACAGATATTTGATAATCTGTCATAGCTTATAGTTTCAGTTGACAAAGTATGCTAAAACACTGTTTAAATTTTCAAAAACAAAGGAGTATCAATGATATATAGCTATCTATAGGAAATTGTCTACCTCAGTAAGGGCCAGCACAGAGCAAAACAAGATGTTACCTGCTTATTGATGTAATGGCAACATATATAACCCAGAACTTAGAATCAGTGAGGAAAATGGGGAAGGGGATGAGTAAGAATATAAAATCTTTTTTTCTTTTTCTTTTTTTTTTTGACAGAGATGGGGAGAGAGAGAGAGAGAGAGAGAGAGAGAGAAGGGGCAGGGCCCAGAGCAGTCTCTGTAGTTGTACATCATTAGTTTCACTTCACTGGTGGGTGTGGGGCTGCTCAGGGCAGGAAAAGGGCCGGGAGCCTCCTGCATGGGCTCCATCAAGAACTGAACTGGGGGCACACCCAGTTCAGCCTGTGGATCCACACGGGTCAGGCCTGGGATTTGATCCTCAAACTCTGGGGCTGCAAAGTGAGCGTACAATGTGCTGAGTTGTCCCAGCAACCCCGTGAAATCTTTATTGACTGGGTGAGTTGACTTGGAAATGACTAAGATTGAATATGCTGTCACCAAGTCAAATGATAGCTCAATAGAAATGTAGTTTTAGGAAAATAAAGATACTTTTATGTACTCTTGAGTTCACAGCTTGTGCTATAAGAAGTAACAGTTCTCAGGCTGAAGTCTACCAACAGTAAGTCAGGTGCTGTATTCAAGTCTATTTTCTGCAGAGAAGGTCCAGTCAGCCAGTGCTGAATGAATTGCAAAGTCAGCTATGCTGTGGGTGATTCATTTGCTCTATAGGTGCATTGTTGTGATCTATTGTTTAGTTTAGACCTTAAATTACATAATTAATAATTATGATGAGCAACAAAACCCAGTTAAAAGAGTGTTCACAGCAGCCTTATTTATAATGGACAAAAATTAAAAACAATCTAAAAGTCCATCAACAGAAAACTGAATAAACTGTGGTATATTTATACAATAGAATACTACTCAGCAATAAAAAAACAAAACAAACAAAAAACCCTCATAAACTGACCACTTTTTGCTTCAAATCTAACATGTAAATAACTTAAATGTCACCACTTCTCTTATTAAAAAAGAAAAAAAGAAGGTTAAAAATGGAGAATCAATGACTATTCTTAGACCTCTTCAGAGAACTGATGTTTCAGGGCAAGCCATCACCTTGAAAACTTAAGAGGTGGGCAAATGCAGAGGATCACAGCGGAAATATACTTATATGGAACAAAAGCCAGTGGAGCTGCAAACTAGAGGAAGGATTGTTAAGTGTGATGAATTCTTAGAGGCTGAATGTAGACTAGTATGAAATAGAAATTCTTGGCTGCACTTTGGGGGGACCACCACACTTTTAGATGTATTACTTCCAAGAACTCCTTCAGATTCCCATGCTGCAGATCCAAAAAAGATCTCATAGAGACACACTTGTGAAGGTCACAATGCAAAGTCATACATCCACAAATTTATAAAGTTAGATAAATGGACCGATTCCTTGCAAGACAGAAACTACTCACACAAGGAAAATTGATAATCTGAATAGGTTGTATATGAAAGAAATTGAATCAATAATTAATAACTTTACAGAAAACAAAAGGACCAGGCTCAGAGGGTTTCACTAGTGAATTCTACTGAAAATTTAAAGAACAAATGAGACCACTGAAGGAATAGTTACTGAAGTCAGTGTTGGATTTATGTTTTGACCCCAAGAGAGCTCCCCCTAGGAGTTACGTTCCTGGTTTTTTTTGTTTTTTGTTTTTTTCCCACACAACCTCCACTCTTCTTCAGAGCACCTTTAGGCTTGAATTCTTCACTCTGTTGTAAATACAACAGTTCTTTTGGGAGAAGTTTAAGAGCTACCTGTTTTGTGCCTTGTTTTTCTCTTCACTCTCCCAGGCAATATCTTTGAGCTGGGACTGGGTCTGAGGAGTGTAGGAACAATGACAAGCATCTAACTGAAGGACACCCCCACTCTAAAGCTGAGCACTCAATGGGTGGGGGGTCAGCAGATTGGGGACCTCTCCACTTGCCTCTCCTGGCATGCACTCTTGCTTCATCAACAGGAGGAAAACAAATGTTGCTCTAGTATTTCCAGCATGCTACGTTCAAGCTAGAACTTTTTCTGTTCTAGTAGCAGGAGCTGGGCAGAAGAAGGGGACCCTATTTCTCAACCATACTCAACAAGGACTTACTCTTAGTATCCTTGAGTCTTCCAAGGGGAGTCTGTGTGCACACACTAGACAGAAACTTGCTTTCTGACCTTCTTCTAGTAGCAATAACCTCCTGAAACCACTGGTAATCAGAACTTTGACTCTATGGGAGCTGCATATGCAAATCCAAATAACAAAATATTATCTCTATTTATTGCTATCCAATTTATACTATTCTACTATATATTTTTAACTAGACAAGAACTTAGTTGGAAAGATTCGACTTATATTAACGTGCTTAAGGAAGAATCTCTGAGGAGAGCAGAAGAGTATGAGCAGGCAGAGTGTGTTTAATTAATAAGAGCTATAAAATATTAGATGACCAGGTTAACATGTCTCATATCTTTCTCATTATTTTGTCAAAACAAAATGCATAGTGTTAAATGAGTTTTAATACCTCCTGCTTAGATAATGTCAGCATTGAAGCTGTTCCTGTGGTGTCTGCTGTAGCAGATTTTACACTGGTAACCTTAACAGTTTATAAAATGCTGGCACATATATGATGGTTTATCGTTTCTTTTCTCCTCACGTTCTTAGAAAGCCCATAAAGCTGAGGGTCTACCCAACTGAGAGGTGAATGGCAGAGCCTGGGCTCAAAATCCTCATCCACTCTGGTCCTTACTTCCTTTGATTATCTCTCCTAGACCCTATACATTATTAACAAACATGCATCTACATTTTAATAGGACTGTTTTACTTTGTGACTGGATCACCTGTGTAACAAATGCATTTGCCATTTAAAACCTGTGGGTCTGGAAAGACAGTAAGAGATACCATAGTTTTTAACTCTTGTTTAAAGATAAACTGAGATATATTAAACATTTTCAGTTAATCTGAGCAAAAAATGATCAGAATGGGGCAACAGCAAACTAGAAGTGGTTAAAAGTGCTGCTCTGACTGAGCTCACGGAGTTGTTTTTGTAGAGAAAGGCAGGAACAGAGTAAGGAAAGTATTGATTAGCTAGAGCTGACAGCCAAGATGGCTGTTTGTGATTGGTTGTCCTTAAGTTTCAAATTCATAACCTTAAGGCATTTACAGATTTCAATTTTGGTTTGCTTATGTAGGTGCCATGGTGTTAGAGCTAAGCTACTTCAGTCTCATGATCTTGTTTAATTAATTTAATATTCCAAGTGCTTAATCTCTGTTCTGAGTTGTATTGTCTCCTCTGCTCACCACTTTTTACCTCAAATATGGACAGTTTCCCTTGTTAGGAGCTTTTATAGTATTAGTACTCTGAGTTTACCTCTGTTATTGTACCTAATACCTGACTGCAAATGTTTCTTCTCACTCAAATAAGCACAGTGCCAGGCACATACCAGATGGTTACGGAATGTTGATTGGGTGAAGAAATCGATGACTGTGTAAACGTGAATTGTTCTACCTCTTTTTAATCAGTTTCTACTTTCTAGTTGGTTGATTTTTCTCACTCTTGTTTAGCTTGTTGGTTATTATCATTGTGACATTTTTATCCCTTTTCCTAAACCACTATCAATCATATGGCTTCTAGGCTTCCTAGGGTATTCTCAGAGGAGCTAGAGTAAGTGCATAAAATGTTCTATCAACCAATTTTGAAGGAAAAATATGATGTCAATGTATTATATTTCAGGAGATTAAGAAATGCTTAATGAATTAAAACATAATAAAGGGAAACACCAAATATTCTCACTGATGTGGATAAATGGGCAGGGACAGAATCCAAAGTAAATTCTGTTCTCCAACTCTCCAACAGAAGCAGGAGAAGGTAACTATTACCAGAGGCTACATAATTCCATAAAGGCCTGTTTGCAAATCTGAGTAACTGGGGGAACTTAAGTAAAATTTAAGCAATCCCCTAATAGCTAACATTAGGTTAGAAAATATGTTTTCATAAATTTTTATTTATTAAATTTTAAATTTTTATATATGAGTCTATTTAATTCTTATATTTATTCATATATTGCACATAGCATTGTATATATTATATAACATGCTACGTATTTATATTATATAATGTAATACTATGATGCCAAAAAAAATAAGACTAGTAAATCAATGTTCGTTCATATGCAGAGAAGACTGCAATACATTAAGTAAGTAGATTATACAAAATATGCTTCTATGTTTGTTAAAAAAGTAAATATCTATATACTCATATATAGAGAGTATAGAATATTCTCTAGAAAGAGACACACCAAAATGTAAATTGTGGGTCCTCTAGGCAGTAAGATTAAAGTAGTTTTTTTTTACTTTCTTTGCATTATTATCAGTATTTAAAAAAAGATTTATTTTATTATTTTTTAAAGATTTATTTTGTTTTTGACAGAGACACAGAGAGATAGAGACAGAGAGAGACAGAGAGAAGGGGGAGGGTCCAGAGCAGTCTCCATAGTTGTACGTCATCAGTTTTCCACATGGTTTCATTTCACACAGGTGGGCGGGGTCCATGCAGGGCAGGACCTGGGCTGGGAGCCTCCCACATGGGAGGCACACCCCCCTTGAGCCAGGGGCCGAATTGGCGGGTGAGATCTGAATTTGGGGGCTCCTGCATATGGGTCTGCACCCAGCTGGGGCCGGGATTTGATCTTCCATCCCAGAGGCTGCAAAGCGAGTGCTTAACCCTCTGAGTCATCTCAGCTTCCCCGTTATCTGCATTTTAAAATAGGAAATAGTCAATTTGAAATACAAAAATTATAAAAGTACATTTATTCTCAGTAATTTGTAGTGGAAGGTAAAAAGGAGATGATCCATTAGTTTACTATATTCCTGTACTGCTACCAAGTTAAGTACCACATAATTTCCTTATATGGTTTTTAAGTTTTAGAGAAAAAGTGGAATTAATTATTTTGAAATTTGCTTACCTCAGCTACTTGGATTTTGTTGAATGTCTTTTAGCAGATTAAATACACATTAAACTAAGTCAAATATTTATTTTTAATATATTTTATCCCGAATGAAATCAGTTGTTTTGCAGAATATAGTGATCATGAACTACTAAAATTCACTAATTACATTTTTTAATATCACCATATTCTTATAGTAAAATTAATCTGAAATTATTTGTCCTAACACTAGTGTTTTTTTTTCTTTTTCGGTAGAGAAAAATTATCTGGGGGGTTGGAGGATAATTTAAAGGCAACCTGTATTTTTTATGGTATTGTTGTTGACAAGTATATAAGGAGTATACTGAATGAAAAAAACCACAGAACCAAGAAATTATACAGAATTAAAATTTTTACTTTATATCATTATTAATTCTACTATGTAATACTATTACTGTATGATGCAAAATAACCAATCAAATAAGTGATGTCAAGGTCAATGAATAATAATTAATATGATTTATAATTTTCAAGTGGTTATACTAATAATAGATAATCAAGGAAAAAATCAACACCCAAGGGACGAATTAAGCTGGCTGAAAATTTTGGTGACATCTAATTTGTGGGTTTATTACTTGTCTTCTTTGATTGTATAGGAGGTAATTTTCTTGTAAACCCTAGGACTGCAATTTGGGTAGTTGTTCCACATGAAACTGAAGCTTATAGTTGTTTACAAAAAACATGCTTTTTCTGATTTGAAGACTGAAAAATATGGTAAAAGTACAGTTGCATAATTTTTGGCTTTTCTACAACATATATTATCATTATTAAAATAGCAAATAATAATTAACAACTGTCTACTTTCTGACACTTGCGTACATGTTTTTATAATCACACTATTCATAAAACTTATTAAATAAATTCAAGCATCAAAGAACAATTTTATATATTTCTCAGCAAAATTCATATATTTCTCAGCTTACTTTTTTTTTTCTTCAGATTTCATCTGAAAGTTTAGGTAATCATTGATTCTGAACTTTGAATTAGTCAAAATTATTCTGTCTCCAGCTCTGATTTTCATTTCATATTGGGAAACTATCTAATTGTTACCAACCAATGTCACCCCATTAAATTTAACAATAAAAAATAAAAAAAAATAAAAAAATAATAAATAAAAAATAATATTTTAAATCCTATTTACTTACAATTTTTTAGGGGAAAACAATTAAGTTGCCTGTCTATAACCCTTGTTATTTATGTAAAATGTTAAGTAACTATAAAGTGTAACTGTATATTAGTGTTAGTTATTGGCATTTTCTTTTTCCAAAGGAAAAACAATGTGTGAAAGTAACAGAGAGAAATAATAAAGATTATCAGAAATAATATAGAGCATTGCTACTATTCATGCATCTTGATATAACTCACATGTAGTGGGACATAAATGATTAATAACAACTCTAGCAAATGAAAACAATTTTAAGCATGACTACATTTTTTGTGGTAAAGAAGTAGCCACAGAGGAAAGTCTTTTCTGGTAAATAAAATGTTTTTCCTGATATGTAATGACTAGATGCATTGGTTTTTGAATCCAGTGAACCTGAATTATTTTTTAAAACTGTATTAATTTGTAATCACACAAGTGCCTCATGAATAAAGTTTTCTGTAAGGATTCAAGCACAACAGATAAATAGAATCTGGCAGAAGTAATGCCGGAGCATCATAAGCTTGCTTTGTCTCTCATGAGATGGACAGCGATTTGAACATTTCACCTAAAATGTCACATAGTGTGCTTGAGTGTGATATTGTTATGCTTATGATTTTGTAATAAGGGATTTGATATAGATTACCAGTTAGTAAAAAGGGGGTCTTACTTTTGCCAGAGTGTTACTTCCGCTGGACCCTTTATAAATGTCCTTTGACTATCCTTCCTCACCCTTAATCCTAGTCCCTTAGCAGAAATTGTTTTTGTCAGTTTGGATATATTCTTCCCAGAGTGTTTCTAAAACTTATATAGATATAAACATATTATGGCTGTGAGCAGATATAAAGAGACCTCTATGGAAAACGTGCTTTTCATTGATATTTTATTCACTCAGCACTATGTGTCATGAATGTTTACATAGCTAGCAATGAATATTTATGGTTGTTTCCATTTATTTGCTATAACAAACAGTATAAGTAATAGGAAACAAATATCCTTGTGTCAGCTTCTTTATGCAAATATTGGAGGCGGGGTATTGCTGACTTATGGTGTATGGACGTTTTTCATGCTTACTGAGCACTAATGTGCCTGGCACTTTTATGAGTATGAGGAAGTGTTATTTCCTCATTTTACAGAACAGGAAACTGAGGCATAGGGAGGTTAAGTACTTTTAATAGGAAGAGGGAAACCAAGGTGTTAGAGATTAAGAAACTCACTGAAGATGATACGGAGATTGTCAGAGGGAAGATCCTAGCCTAGGGTACGAGTGACTTAACTATGTTTCTGCACTGTCTCCAAAACAGATACCACCAAACCGAGCAAGTAACTAAACAAATTTGCACTCTCCCTAGTCAAGTGTGTGAGTTCCCATTGAGCTTCATTTGCACCAATACTTAATATTATAAAACATTTAAATATTTGCTAATTTAATGTGCAAAAATTATCTTGTTATTTTAATTAGCATTTCCAACATCTGGCACTGTTGAACATCTTCTTATTGTTTATCAGACACCTGTATTTGTTGTTCAGGGATTTATGATAAATATCTTAAAATTGAAGTATCGGATGTAAAAGTGAAATAAATTCATACTCTGGATCTCTCTTTCTCCCCCCCCCACGAGTTGATCTGTGCTTCTATATGTTAAAACATAAATATATATGAAACTGTACAGTTGGTATGTGCACTCGTATAATACAAAGAAATGATTTAAAGACTTACCGTGTGGTTTTGGTGTTAATGAACAACACACTCTGTACTAGTGATCATCAGCTGGTCCCTATTTAGGTCTACTGTCTACCTTTATATGTCCTCTCCTGGGAGAATGATCTCTAAGAAATGCATCACACTAGTTCCTTTGCCCTTTGGCTTCTAGTTCAATGGGAGGACCTACATGAGATCAGAGGGCAACAGGAGAGACAAGCTTAGTATGTATCTCTTCTCTCCACTGCTAGCTCACTATGCTGTGGCAGTGGTCACCTACTTCATGGCACCTGCTCCTGTTGGGCAGGCCACCAGTAGGGCTCCAGCTCTCAAGAATTCAGGTTGTACAGTTATTTCCCTCTTGACCTTTTAGGTCCAGGGCTTGTCATA
>PVKE010044143.1:0-17613 GCA_004027555.1 Craseonycteris thonglongyai | reverse complement strand
AATTGAGGTCTTTGGAGGGGAGTGAGGGAAAGAAGTCCCTGGGGAAAAGAAATTTGTGGTTTTTTTTTTTTTGGTTTTTTTTTTTATATCTTTTTATATTTATAGAGAGTAATTATTTTATCTTCAGTGCATATTTATTTCTATTTTACTTTTGACAGATAGAGAGAGAGACAGAGACAGAGACAGCTAGAGAACCGAACTGTGGGAACTCCCCAGTTCAGCATGTGGGTCCGCCCGGGCCGGAGCCGGGATTCGATCCTCGGTCCTCGTGACCTCAAAGCGAGCGCTCAACCCGCTGAGCCGTCCCGGCTTTCCCCTGTGGTTTTTTTTTTTGTTTTTTTTTAAGTATTTTATTTATTTATGTATTTATTTTTGACAGAGACAGAGACAGAGAGAGAACTGAACTGGGGGTACTCCCCAGTTCAGCATATGGGTCCACACGGGCCGGGGCCGGGATTCGATCCTCGGTCCCCAGGTCTGCAAAGTGAGCGCTTAACCCACTGAGCCATCCCAGCTTCCCCAGAAATTTGTTTTGACTGTTAAATTGGCCTATAATAAAAAAGACAGTGAATATGGATCAAGATATTATAGAACACTAGAAAACATATCTTCTTAAGTGAATATTATTTTCAAAATGTTACCTACAAAAACTTTAGGTATTTAACTCAATAGTAATTCTTATAACTTAAAAAAAAAAAAAAAAAAGTATTAAAGGTTTTATCACCTAAAGCCCAGGCCAAGTATTTGACTTGTGATAGTTTTATTCTCTTATTGTGATATCTGTTTTCTTTGTAAACTGTGAGATAAAGTGGGTGATGAAATAGGGACAACATTTTAATTTTAAGGTCAGTAGGAGCAGTTGAACTGTGGCCTCTATACTGGATTTTAAGGGGCAGAGATAGGTAGTAACTCAGCTTCGGGAGAAATGAGATTTAGAAGACAACTCTGCAGAGCTTTCTCACTTTTGCTTATAGTCTTTTGGCGCTAGGTTATGGCAGAATCCATTATAGATTTGTAGCTTATGGGAGATAATTCTAGATAGCCAGGCAAAATTCTATGGATGAATCTCTTCTTTGGATCTAGTTAAGACATGCCAGCCTTGGCATGTCTATCCTTGTTCCATTGGCTGTGAGGTAATCCCTTAACACTTTGTAATTAATTAATAAATACTATGTTAAACTCTGAGGGAGCCCAAATATTCTTCATACTGGGAGTTTAGTCATTCCCCGGAGATACCGTATTTTCCGGCGTATAAGACGACCCCCTAATTTTACAGTTAAAACATAGGTTTAGGCCTACATTCGCTGTATAAGACTACCCCTACTCTGTTGCTTCTGCTGAAAGACAATGAGACCGTGAGTCTCTTGTCTTCCTGGATAGATTGCTTAGAGGCCTCAGTCTTTGGGTCAGAGGCATTTAGTTAGCATCATTCAATAAAGCTGAGTAATCTATGCAAGTGTTTTCATGTACAAAGGGTACCAAGAAAATGTATACATAGTTTAAGAAAGGAAAAAACTGGGGAAGCCAGGATGGCTAAGTGGGTTAAGCACTTGCCTTGCAACCCTGGGGACCGAGAATTGAATCCAGGCCCCAGCCTTTTTGGACCTATATGCTGAACTGGGGTGTGGCCTCAGCTCAGTTCTCACCGGGGTGAGGTTCCAATGTGGGAGGCCCCTGGTTCAGCCCCCAGCTCACAGAGGTGCGCCTCTCATGCAGAGGCCCCCTGGCCTGGTTCTGACCTGTGCAGACCCCGCCCACCTGTCTGGAATGAAACCCATATCAACAACGAATGATGTATAACTATGGTGATTGCTCTTGGCTCTCTCCCTTCTCTCTGTCTCTCTCTGTCAAAAACAATAATATAAATCTTAAAAAAAAGAAAGAAAAAAACTACTGAAATTGTAATAATATATACCGATAACAAGATGAATACAAGTCAGTTTGACTTCTGCCTTTACAAGAGGTGCTCAAAGTGTGGTTACCATCAGTATTTATGTAATGCATAGATAACATCTCTTAAAATGTGTATACTTTTTGTTGACACTCCTGGTGTTTTATTCTTACACCTGAACTCTAGAGCCTTTTAAAATTGTATTTGGAGTTCACAAAGACTTCATATTAAGCACTTGGTTAAAAGGACTATTATTAGGCCTTTTTTGACTACTATAACTTTAGGAATTATTTTCCTAAGCATTAGGTTCCATTGTTTTAAAAAATGTATTCACTCAGTTGCTTTGTGGTCACTTGATTGTATGTGCCGCCTACATGACAACTTGCAAGAGGTTTATTTATTATAAACTGTTTTGTTTTAAAAGGTTTTTGGTGTGGAATTAGGGAAAAAATGATAAGCTAGGTGGTGATAAGATGTAACTGTGAAAATAAGCGTATGTCAGGAAAATGAAGGGGGCAAATTGAAAATTGAAAAGTATGTACAAGTGGTGGACTATAGAATTTGCTCTTTGGTGTCTCTGGGCCAAAAAGAAAAAAAGAAAAAAAACAAACAAATAAAAATGAGGAAAGGGATGATTCATGAGGTTTTTTTAGTAAGAGAAAAACACTGATTACTTAGGAAGAACTGTGTTTTAAGTTACATTTATGGATATGGCTGAAATGCTTTGAAAACTGGAAAGGAACATGATACTCTTTTTCATCACACCTCTCTACTTGCAAAAGAGACACATCTTTTGTACATGTGTCCATTTTCTTTCAGGCAGCAGTATTTGCTGAGTACTTTCTACAGGCTGAGCCCTGAGTACAGGATTATGTTTCTGGGCATTGTAGAATATATTTTTCTGTGTCTGAGATGACACTTGTCTAAAATTGTTAGACCAAAAATTGGGGGTCATCTTACACACGGGAGTAGTAACCCGTGTATTCATTGCTTCTTTTTCTTTTAACTTTATTGGGGTCACATTGGTAAAAATTGCATAGTTTCCAGGTGTACAGTTCTACATTATGTCTTCTGTGTTGCATTGTGTGCTCACCATCCAGAGTCAGTTCTCCTTCCTTTTCCATATATTTGACGCCCTTCTCCCCTTGCCATTAGGTAACCGCTAAACTATTGACTGTGTCTATGAACTGTTATTTTCAGTTTTATATTCTACAAATAAGTGAAGTCATATGGTACTTGATTTTTTTCTGACTTCAATTTCTTAATGTTGGGTTAGAAATATAGGGAAAAAGGTGGTACATAAAAAGAAAGTTGAGGGATTTCTCATCCCCTCTTCCTTATTTTTTTACAATTAATTTTTTATCTTATTTTAGTTTAATCTTCTGTGTAAAGTAACGGGCCATAATGGGAGTGTGGCTTCAGCTCAGTGGACTGCTCTGGCATTTTACTCCATGCTGGGAATATTGTGAGAAGTGGTGGTCAGTAATTGGCAGTATGTGGGGGGAGCTTAACGTTTGGGAATTTGATTAAAGAACTTAGGCCTGAAGGGTGTACATGGCACTGGTGATAAAACCTGTACTTGAAGAGTTATTAGACCTTCTCCAGAGGAATGCTCTCTTCATGTTTTTTTCATGCAATAGTTTTTTGAGAACTGTTGATTTTAAAGTGCCTTATTAATGGTTCAAAAAGATTTAGCAGGCATGGATTTGTCTATTTACTGCCTTTAGTAAGTGCTCTTTTATGGTTAAAATATCTTAATGTTTTTATGAATCTCATCAGGAAAACTCTTAGATTTGTGGGAATTGGGGACCCTAAAGATTTTTTAATAACTGCTTTATTGATATATAATTCATCCATTTAAAGTATATGTCAGTGGTTTTTATTATATTCATAGAGTTGTGTGGCTATCATCGTAGTCAATTTTAGAACGTTTTCAACATCCCCCAAAACTTCCCAGTAGTAATCATTCTTCAGCCCTTGGCCACTACCAATCTACTTACTGTCTGTGGATTTGTCTATTCTGGACATTTTATATAAATGAAAGCATACAATATGTTGTCCTTTGTGACTGGCTTCTTTCTTTTTTTTTTAATTAAAAAAAAAATTTATTTATTTATTTTTAATTGTTATTAACAGAGAGAGAGAGAGAGAGAGAGATACAGAGACAGAGAGAGAACTGAACTGGGGGAGCTCCCAGTTCAGCACATGGTTCCGCACGGGCCGGGGCCGGGATTCGATCCTCGGTCCCCAGCGCTGCAAAGTGAGCGCCTAACCCACTCAGCCATCGCGGCTTCCCCTACTGGCTTCTTTCAACTAGTATAATGTTTTAAAGCAAGCTTGTCCAACCTGCGGTCTGCAGGCTGCGTGTGGCCCAGGGGTGGCTTTGAATGCCGCCCAATACAAATAGTAAACTTCCTTAAAACATTATAAACTTTCTTAAACATTATGAGATTTGTGATTTTTTTTTTTTTAAGGAATTTATTTATTTCCTTCTTAAGGATTTTGTTGTTTTTGACAGAGAGACAGAGAGAGACAGAGAGAAGGGGAAGGGCCCAGAGCAGTCTCCATAGTTGTACATCATCAGTCTTCAACATGGTTTTGTTCCATACAGGTGGGCGGGGGCCGCGCAGGGCAGGAACTGGGTTGGGGGCCTCCCACATGGGAGGCACACCCCCTCAAGCCCGGGGCCAAACCGAGGGGCGAGAACTGAACTGAGGGCATCCTGGATGGGAAGCACACCCCAGTTCAGCATATGGGTCTGCACAGGCCATGGCTGGGATTTGATCCTTGGTCCCCGGGGCTGCAGAGTGAATGCTTAACCCGCTGAGCCATCCCGGCTTCCCCTGTTTGTTTTAATTTAATCAGTTATCATTAGTGTATTTTATGTGTGGCCCAAGACAATTCTTGCAATGTGGCCCAGGGAGCCAAAAGATTGGACACCCCTCTTTCTCTTTTAAAGGTTCATTCATACATGTAGCACGTACTGATATCTCATTTCTATTGCTGAGTTCATAGCCCATTGTATAGATAGTACATACACCACATTTTATTTACCAATTTCTTAGTTGATGGACCTTTGGGCTTTTTCTACTTTTTGGCTATTATAGTACTGCCCTGAACATTTGTGTACAAATTTTTGTTTGGACATAAAATGCTTTCGTTTTTGGGGGGTACCTAAGGATTTTATAAGTGTAAACCTTTCTAAGGTACAGATACAACAGTAATGGAGATTTCTTCACTGGTGCCAGCACTTTTTGGAAATAG
Source organism: Craseonycteris thonglongyai (assembly GCA_004027555.1). Classification (NCBI taxonomy): domain Eukaryota; kingdom Metazoa; phylum Chordata; class Mammalia; order Chiroptera; family Craseonycteridae; genus Craseonycteris; species Craseonycteris thonglongyai. The sequence continues at coordinate 12,458 of PVKE010044143.1, read as the reverse complement.
AGGTAGGGAGGGTTCATTTATCTACAACTTTACTCCTGGATTTGGACTTTTTTCAAGTGACAGGTTTTACTGGGCTAATGGTAACTTCTTTGTTTAGGAAGAAAGTGTTTTCAGGTTAACAGCATAGACAAACTTGTTTACAACCCTGGAAAGAGTAATGCTTAAATTATAGAGAACAGGTGTTTTCAGGGAGCTCTTCTGTAGCTGTCATAGATACACAGTCAATTGATCTGTTAATGACAAATTTTTCTCTATTAAAGAAAGTTCCCTGAGGACTTCCACAAGGGAACAGCTCACTAACCTAATTCTAGTTACTGTATGTATTTAAAAGTATCATACCTGCTGTTAATTAAAAAATATAATTTGCTAAGAATTTATTGATAAACCCCCCCCCCCCCACACACACACACTTGTCCAGATTAGTTAGATATTATTTATATGGGTCAGAATCCCAGTGAAATGCAAAACAATTAGAATAGCACTTTTTCTCTGAGGAAACTTAGTTTCATGAAGGAAGGAATTATAAAAAAGGTTTCAAAAATGAGAATTTTATTGAGTATATATTGAACTGAGTACTAAGGTGGGATTATATATAGTATGTTTGGGTGACAAAACATGAGAGCAATTTTTGTATTAGATACAGTTCATTTATTAATATCTAGAAAATGGCTTCAAGCACTATGTATTTATTAAGATGTACATGGCAAAAGGACTGGGAGGACGTATGGCAAGATAATTGTCTTTATTTGTGTGTATCTAAGTTCTAAACCTTGAAATTTTTATTAGTGAAAAAAAAAAAGGCAAATCTTATACCGTCTATTTTTTTTTTTTTTATACCATCTATTAAGAGCTTGGTTTACCATAGTGAATGAAAGTGAATTGGCTAATACATTTCCAGTGTGGAATTTTGGTACTGGAAAAGATCTTGGAAATCATTTAACTTTTTTCCCCTAATGCAGTGATCTTTACATGAAGTACCCTCTCTTTTAATAAAAAAATGTTAGTGTGTTGAACAGAGGTTGTTAGGATCGATTGAGTGTAGCCAGTGAGACGTAGAGGTCATTTTATTTTAGTATTGAGTACTTCCTTTCTGTGTCTAGAAGGAATAACGACATGTACTTTGTTTTAAGTTGTTACCTCTAGTAACAGTGTTGGTTTTTATCATTTCTATTTTTGGATGAGGAAATTCGGGGTCAGAAAAATGTGCTGCCATGTCGTAAGGTCTTATGATAAATGTTGAAGGTGAGTAGCTCATGCTCTTTCCACCAGACCAGTCTGCTTGGAGACCTGTTATTCATCATGGAGTGGTTAGCTTTCCCTAGAACATGCACAGGCCTGTTTTACATATCACAAATTTTAAGCCCTACTTGCTGCTTATATATTATAACTTAGGGACACCAGTAAGAGAGGTTTGCATGTTTTAATTTTAGGAGCCCAGTACATGAATGCATAATAGGTGCTCAGTGAACGGTATGATGCTTTTCAAAACTGAATTCATTTTCTTCATTCCCTGTATCCTGTTTCTGTGGATGGCGTCTCCATTACAAACAAACTCGGAATCTTAGATTCCTGCCTTCTGCCTTGAACAGTTTCAAGGTTATATTCATATTGCCTTATTTGATAGGCTTGCATTTCTTCCTAGGACATTTATAGAAGTCTTCTGAGTGATTTTCTGTATCCCTCCCCCTTTTCTTCCTTTTGGCTATTTTCTATGCTGCTGCCAAATTGGTATTTCTGAAGATACAGCTGCTTATTTCTTACCCTTGCCTATTATTTTATTTTTTTTTGCTTTTCAGTTGCTTTAAGGTGACTTCCAAGCTCCTCAGCATAACATAATGTAGGTCCTTTGTGTTTTGGACCAGTTTACCTCTCCAGTCTTTGCTGGCATTCCACTTTATTTGTACTGAAGTATTTGTCATTTTCTGAACACACATGTTATTTATAGTTCGTGCAATTCATCAACGGAGTTGTGCTGTTTTTATTTATGTAGTAGTTTTCTCTACTTAGAATTCCCTTGCCTCCTCATCCACCTAGCTACGCCCTCGTCTTTCCATCTTCAACTAAAGTAACTTAGGGACACCAGTAACTGCATCTCTGGTAAACCTTCCCCATACTTCCCTTTTTCTTAAAGATTGAGTGTCCATTTTTAATACCACTTGAGCATTCAGCTCCGTGTATTGGAGTTGAATGTTTACTTTTTCCTTCACCATTGGGTTCTAGGAAGATGTTTCAATAAATAGATTCTTGGGCTAAGTCCAGACCTTTTGAATCAGAATCTTTAGTGATGAGATGTATTTCATGTATTTTTTTAAAAAGCACTCCCTGGTGGTCCTAATGTATACCTTGGTTAAGAACCACTGTGATCCTCTTGAAGAATCTCACAGTCTTGTATCTTCAACACCTGGCAAATAGTGTGTGATGAATAGTATGTGAATCATAAATGATGAATGAATACATTATGTCATCAGGGCATATTGAAGAGACTTCCTGAATGTAGTGTTTTATTTTGAGGAGTATTAAGATGTCATTTTTGGATTGATAATGTATAAAGTATAGCAGAATGTAGGGTTGTTTGAATACTGAGAGGCTTTTGGTCCTGAAGGAATCAGTAAGCATTTTTTGATGGGCTGCATTAAACTTTTATTTTTTTTTTAAATTTATTGGGGTGATATTAATTGATATCAATTACGTTGTTTCCAGGTGTACAATTCTACATTACATTGTCTATACATCGCATTATGTGCTCACCACCCAGAATCGGCTTACTTTCCATCACGTCTCACTTTCAGTCACCGTGTGTTTGATTCCCCCTCCCTATTACCTGCCTCCCAGCTCTCCCTCCCCAACCTCCCACCCACCCTCAGGTAACCACTAAACCAGGAGTCTCAACTTTTCAGCCCGCGGGCCGCATTAACTATCAAACAGCAGTTTGGGGGCCGACTACACTCGAGGTCCAAATAAAAAAGAATCAAAACATAGATGTTGTTTTTAATTATTTATTTAATATTATTCAGATTAAAAGGTCTCCCCGGGCCGGATGAGAGGGCCTCGGCCCGCGGGCCGTAGTTTGGAGACCCCTGCACTAAACTATTGACTGTGTCCATGAGTCTTTGTTTCTTTGTTCTTTTCAGTTTTATATTCCACCTATAAGTGAGGTCATGTTTCTTGATTCTTTCTGACTTGCTTCGTTTAGTAAGATGTTTTCAAGGTCCGTCCATGCTGTCACAAATTGCTGTATTTCATCTTTTCTTATTGCTGAGTAGTATTCCATTGTGTAAATGTACCACAACTTCTCTTTCTTTCTTTCTTTCTTTCTTTCTTTCTTTCTTTCTTTCTTTCTTTCTTTCTTTCTTTCTTTCTTTCTTTCTTTCTTTCTTTCTTTCTTTCTTTCTTTCTTTCTTTCTTTCTTTCTTTCTTTATTTGAGAGAGAGAGAGAGAGAGATACAGAGAGAGACAGAGACAGAGAGAGAACTGAGCTGGGGGAGCTCCCAGCTCAGCATATGGTTCCGCACGGGCCTGGGGCTGGGACTCGATCCTCAGTCCCCAGCGCCGCAAAGTGAGCGCTCAACCCACTGAGCTATCCCGGCTTCCCCACCACAACTTCTTTATCCAGTTATCTATCAGAGGACACTTTGGTTGATTCCACGACTTGGCCACACTGTGAACAGTGCTGCGATGAACATTGGGGTACATGTATCTTTGTGGATTAAGGTTTTCAGGTTTTTGGGTAGATACCCACCCAGGAGAGGAATTGCAGGGTCATATGGCATTCCATTCCTAGTTTTGCATTAAACTTTTAAAATAATTTCTGTAAGCTCTGGTTTTATGCTTTTTTTGTTTTGTTCTTCTCCCACCCCCCACTTTTTTAAAGATTTCTTGAAACCGTATCAGAGATAGGCAAATAAGGGACTCTAGGAACAAATTTACTTTATATAATTTGTAAAACATTGAAACTTTGTTTCAGTTCCCAGTTACATCACATACTGGGAAACAACTATATCTGTTTCAACTTTTCAAGGTTCATCTAACCTTTGGGTGTTTTTCTGTGTTGTGTGGTTCTCTCAATTGAGGGTGTTTCTCAAGGTTTCCCCTGTGGATTCTCCTTTGTTCATAATTCCCTTCCCAGGTATAGGTATCGGGGTTCTCCTCTCATGCCGCCATCTTTTTTGCTTTCCTTAAGGTTCATTGCTGTTTTCAGAAGTGAATTTTATTGACTAAGAAAATTCAAGAAGGATACTATCCTTGTGAAGATAAAATGAAAGTTATAATTTACCTCTATAGTATCAATGGTTAACTGCTCTTAAGACTGGTTACTCATTTTTTCCATTGAAGCTTTTAAGAGATACTGTGTGGGTTTAAGTATTCTATTGGGACGGTATAAAGTACAGTGTGACTATTAAAATACAAAATTTTGTTCTATATTATGGTTGTGGATTTTGTTCTAAGTGGAATTTTAAAAACAGGTTTATTGAGATACAATTCACATACCATACAATTCAACCATTAAAATGTACTGTTCAGTGATTTTTAGTATGTTTAGAGTTGTGCAACCATTACCACAGCCAAATTTTAGAGCATTTTCATTGTCCCAGAAAGAAAACCTATACACTTACCCCAATCTAGGCAACACTACTCTGCTTTCTGTCTGAAATGGAAAAAAATTTTTTTTAAAGATTTATTTTTATTAGTTTTGACAGAGAGGGACGGAGACAGAATGGGGAGGTCCCAGGGAAGTCTCCATAGTTGCACGTCATTAGTTTTCTACATAGTTTTCATTAGACAGGTGTGCATGGAGCTGCGCAGGGCATGTACAGGGCGAGGGACTCGGTACTGTGCAGGGCAGGGACCTGCTGGGGGCCTCCTGCATGGGAGGCATGCCTGGTGAGAACCGAACTGGGGGCACACCCCAGTTAAGCAAATGGGTCCTCATGGGCTAGGGCCAGGATTTGATCCTTGGACCATGGGGCTGCAAGACTAGCGCTCAACCTGCTGAGCCATCCTGGCACCCCTGGAAAATTTTTTGATAGTGCATGATAATTCTAAAAGTTTTTAATTCTTTTTTTTTATATTTCATAGAGAGTAATTATTTTATCTTTAGTGCATATTAATTTTAATTTTATTTTATTTTTGACAGAAAGAGAGAGAGACAGAGACAGCTAGAGAACTGAACTGTGGGAACTCCCCAGTTCAGCATATGGGTCCGCCTGGGCCGGAGCCGGGATTCGATCCTTGGTCCTCAGGGCTTCAAAGTGAGCGCTTAACCCGCTGAGCCATCCTGGCTTTCCCTAAAAGTTTTAATATTTATTTATTTATTTATTTATTTATTTTTGACAGAGAGAGAGACACACACACAGAGACAGAGACAGAGAGAGAACTGAACTGGGGGAGCTCCCAGCTCAGCACATGGCTCCGCACGGGCCGGTGCCGGGACCCGATCCCCGGTCCCCGGTCCCCGGCGCTGCAAAGTGAACACCCAACCCACTGAGCCATCCCGGCCTCCCCTCTAAAAGTTTTTAAATAATCTTTTTCAGAGTTAACTACTTTTAACATTTTATGTCTTTACAAATTTTTTCTGTGCACATATACAGATTCGTGAATGTGTTTTAGTTTTAAACCAAATGATCATTCTCTATATACACGGTATAGTAGTTTATTCTCCCTTTGTACGTTGTGGCTATCCTTTCAGGTCAATAAATACCTCTATATCCCTTTTAGGCCATGGTGCATGGAAGTGCAGTAATTTATTTTGACTGATTCACTACACATTGATGGACATTAGGTTGCAACCAATTTTTAGCTTTTGATGTTCTAAACAGCTGTAATAAACAATATTGTAGTTGTTTTTGTACTTCTTAATAATTTCTTTAGAAGTGAAATATTTACAGAAGTAAAATTGACAGATCAAACAAAAGATTACATTAAAAAAGTCGATACATATTTTCATATTGTCCACATAGATTGGACCAATTTAAATTTCCAACATTAATATTCTTTGTCCATTTTTTTTTTCGGTTAGTGCATATATTATTTTTTTAGATTGATAAGAATGGTTTTAAATATCTTTTAAATTTGTTTACTCTGCCTTTTGCAGTTCAGAATTTTAAAATGTTTGTAATCAAGTGTTGATGTTTGCTTTTGACTTCTCTTAACTTTATGCTCTTAGGTCATCATCCCTCCCAGTCTCCTGTGTTTCTTATAATATCCTATGTGTGTATGTATGTATGTATGTGTGTGTGTGTGTGTGTGTGTGTGTGTATTTTTAAAGATTTGTTTTAAGAGAAGGTGAGAGAGAGCGAGAGAAGAGGGAATGGCCCAGAGCTGTCTTCATAGTTATACATCATTAGTTGTGACATTGTTTCATCCCACACAGGTAGATGTGGGGCTGTGTGAGGCAGGAACTGAACTGTGGGCTTCCCACATGGGTGACAGAACCTTCACTACCAGCCATCCAGGCGGTTAACAGTTGTGCTGCAGTTCAGCCTGTGGGCTTGCATGGGCTAGGGTCAGGATTCGATCTCTGGACCTCATGGTTGCAAAGCAAGTGCTCAACCTATTGAGCTATCCCAGCATCCCTGTTTTTATATTTTCATCTTTAATTCACCTGGAGTTTATTTCTGTGTATTGTATAAGCAGAAAGTAGTACTGTAATTTTACTTTTCTTGCATGGGTAACGAGTGATCCTATTATCATTTATTGATTTGAAAGACCTCTTTCATAATAAATTGTCTTAGATATGTAGATTTATTTTGACTCATTTGTTTGATTGATGTGTTTATTCTTACCTGAGGGCTAGGATTTAAAAATAATTTTTTGGGGAAGCTGGGATGGCTCAGTGGGTTAAGTGCTTACTTTGCAGCCCCAGAGACCGAGGATTGAATCCCGGCCGTGGCCCATGTGGACCCATATGCTGAACTGGGGTGTACCACCAGTTCAGTTCTTGCCGGGGCCTAAGTGGGAGGCTCCTGGCCCAGTTCCTGCCCTGCGCAGCCCGACAGGGAGTGAAACTGTATGGAAAACGAATGCTGTCAACTACCGTATTTTCCGGCATATAAGACAACCGGGCGTGTAAGACGACCCCCTAATTTTACAGTTAAAACATAGGTTTAGGCCTATATTCGCTGTATAAGACTACAGCCCTTCTCTCTGTCTGTCTCTGTCTGTCTCTCTGTCAAAAACAATACAAATAAATCTTAAAAAAATTAAAATACTTGTTATTGAGGTGTTATCAGCACAATAAAATGCACACATTTTAGGGGAAGCCGGGATGGCTCAGTGGGTTAGGCACTCGCTTTGCAGCACTGGGGACCGGGGATCGAATCCCGGCCCCGGCCCGTGCGGAACCATATGCTGAACTGGGAGCTCCCCCAGTTCAGTTCTGTCTCTGTATCTCTCCCTCTCTCTCTCCTCTGTCAAAATAAATAAATAAATAAATAAATAAATATTAAAATGCACACATTTTAAATTATAATTTGATAAGTTTTTTTTTTTAATTTTTATTTATTTATTTATTTATTTTTGACACAGAGAGAGAGAGAGATACAGAGACAGAGAGAGAACTGAACTGGGGGAGCTCCCAGTTCAGCATATGGGTCTGCACGGGCCGGGGCTGGGATTCGATCCTCTGTCCCTGGCGCTGCAAAGTGAGCGCTTAACCCACTGAGCCATCCCGGCTTCCCAATTTGATAAGTTTTGACACCAAAATAGTCACTTTTGTGAAACCATCACTGTGTAATCAAGATGATAAATCCCATCTTCTCCAAAAGTTTCGTCACCCTTTTTTATTCCTCCTAGCAGCAAGCACTAACCTGCTTTTTGGCTAGCTCTAGACTTTTAATTATTGTATTGGAATGACATTAAAACAGTTATTTCTAGAATCACAAGCATGCCCTGTTCCCCAAGGTTTTGACTTGCATTTCCATTTGCTTGAATGCTCCCCTCTCGGTTATCTATAAAAAAGTTGTTCCCTCACCTTCTCAAAGTCCTTTTCTTGAATGTTACCTTATTGAGATTGCAGTTCTGTCCCCTCTCTCCCTTTTAATGTTCTCAATAGTTTTAATCACTTATTTTGTAATTTTCTGTATTTTCCAAAATGTTTACAGTGAAGATTTATTGTTCTTAGAATTCAAAATTATCTAAAAGCTATTTTTAATAGGGAAAACCATGTGTTTTGATTTTTAAATTCAATTTTAAACATTATTCCATAGCATCCATAGTCTCAAAGTTGAAAACCTAATAATTGGTCATACCTAAAGTCTCTCAACCCCAAGAGAGAAAAAACTTCCATGCTTCATGATCTCACAGTAATACAAATTGTTCGTTAAGAAACTGAAGATAGGGAAAGCTGGGATGGCTCAGTGTGTTGATCGCTCCCATTATAGTCCCGGGGACCAAGAATTGAATCCCAGCCCTGGCCTGTGTGGACCCATATGCTGAACTTGGGGTGTGCTTCCCATGTGGGAGGCACCCAGTTCGGTTCTTGTCACCAGTTTGGCCCCTGGCTTGAGGGGGCATGCCTCCCACGCGAGAGGCCCCCAGTCCAGTTTCCGCTCTGCGAAGCCCCCGCCCACCTGTGTGGAATGAAATTATGTCAAAAACTGATGAAAAACTGATGAAGTACAACTATGGAGACTGATCTGGGCCCTCCCCCTTCTCTCTGTCCCTGTATCTCTCTCGCTCTCTGTCAAAAACAGTAAGAGATAAATCTTTAAAAGAGGAAAAAAAAATGATTGCTTTTGGTATCCTACTAGTTTGTACCTTTTACATCTTAAAAATTTATCAACCAGCTTTGCAGATATGTTAAAACAAGGGTAATTTTTATTGGTGATGAATATAATTTTATTTCTCAATATTATATTATTAAGGGCCCTTTCCATTGCCTAATTCTATTCTGTGTATCCTCATAAACAGTGATTTGAAAATAAAACATTTTGTCAAAATTCCTTGAAAAGCTTGAAGAAGGATAACAAAGTATTATTTTAATCAGAGTAAGAATAATTTTAAAGAAGCTGGCTCTGTAAGTCCCATTTTTGCTATTTTATCAGTCCTAAGACTTAAGAGTAATTTGTCACATTACAAATATTTGTATGTGATGTCTGTCATATTTTTAATACCGTGGGGATTACATTTAGGTAGATAAACTAAACTACCATGGCACTGTTGATAAAGTGCAGTTTTGCTACTTAGTGTACGCTATTTCAGGTGTTAAGAGAGTAGTAGAACATGTATACCGTGGTCTTTGAACCTTAGTCTACATATCTCCAACACTTAGTCTGTCAAGAAGGGATAGATTAAGTAGAGGCATTGTCTTTGTATGAGTAATCTACCCACTCCTTACCTCTGATCTACAGAGAGTGTAAGCTTGACTTGTGGTTCATAGTTTCTCCTCCAAGTTTTCAGAATTGGTGGCCTACGTTGTACATTTATTAAAAAATATTCACTGTATTATTTTGTATGATTATTGACTGTGAAAGTTCATAATTTGGTTTCTTTTTAAAGATTTATTTTAACTGTTTTGAGAGAAGGTCAGAGAGAGATAAGGGAGGCCCAGAGCAGTCTCCATAGTTGCACATCATTAGTTGTGATAAGGGTTTCATTCCACACAGGTAGATGTGGGGCTGCGCGGTGTGGGAACCGAACTGGGGGCCTCCCACATGGGAGGTGAGAACCTTCGCCCCTGAGGTTCTGAGCCATCTTGGCTGTTACCAGTTGTTCAGCAGTTCAGCATATGGGGTTTGCACGGGCTGAGTTTGGGAATTGAACCCCAGACCTCGTGATTGGGAGGCAGGAGCTCAACTGTTGAGCTATCTGGCATCCCCACAAACTATTCTTGTGGTAGAAATTTGTATAAAGCTTTTGTGCCTACTATTACATGTTTATCAGTGAATGCAAGGGAAGACAAGTGAATCTCCAAAAATTTAATATTAGTAAAGCTTTGGAAAAGCCAGTTTTCTGCCGTTATTTGTAGACAGATATTTGTTACTTTTACACTAGATTTTTATACTCCTCTAGGAAGATTGTTTCTCTTTTCAATGATGGCAAATACATTAAATTTAATTTTAGTTTTTGGAAAGATAGATTTGCTACAACCTGATTTAAGAACTTTTGGATGAACATTTATATGATTTATTTTTTTGCTTTTCTATGTCACCTGTTGAAATTGGTATTTCAGAATAAAACTTTTTTACTGTTAATGAAGACCATTTGATGTGCTCTCCATTTGCAAATAAACATTTTTTTAAAAAAATATTTATTTATTTTTAATTGTTTATTAACAGAGAGAGAGAGAGAGAGAGAGAGAGAGAGAGAGAGATACAGAGACAGAGAGAGAACTGAACTGGGGGAGCTCCCAGCCCAGCACATGGTACTGCACGGGCCGGGGCCGAGATTCGATCCTTGGTCCCCAGCGCTGCAAAGTGAGCGCCTAACCCACTCAGCCATCCCGGCTTCCCCAAATAAACATTTTTGATATAAATACAATCTATGGTTGTATAGGAGTCTCATGTTTTTGGAATTTGTTCTTTTGGAAGTCAGGAATAGGTCATTAAGATAGATGGCTGTAGATAGTAGTTTCCTGACAAGCAGAGATAAGATTTATCATTATCATCTTAAGTTTTACAGTTTTTATTAGGTTCTTTGATATCAGTTAAACAGTTTCTCTAAAATGACTTTGCCCTCATTGATTTCAGTTTGATCATGATTGGTGAAATTAAGAAGAAAAAGACTTAGAACCAGCAATCGTGAGGTTTTTGTATTTAATTAAAGGTCACTAGTATCATAAGTTCATTAACAGGTTTTGAAAATACATTTATTCTTTTCACTTTCTAAATTATTTTAATATCTAGGAAGTGCTGACATTTACATGAGGTGTGTATATTCTGGTGGTCTGGTAGCAAAACAGTTTTGATTATTTAATTATAGTTTATCACCTAGGTCTGTTAACAATTCTAGCAGAATGCCATCATTAGATAATCTAACTTCCATAATATTTACTTAATTGCTAAAGACAGTAGCAGTTTTAATGATAAATAAAAATAAGAAAATTAAAGTGCAGCCTAATCTTGGCTGTTGTGGTGACTTTATTTCCCACACCCTTGTATCCTGGAAGAGAGTATAAAAATAGCACAGTAATCATTTGCTGGAACAACAACTGTTTAACCCAGGTGTGCTGGGGCTTTTATCCTTGTCTGTGATGAGAACAGAGTAGTAATAAAGGGTATAGAGACCGGAATTTGAATTTCACTTCTGATCTTTATCAACCATAGGGCTTTGGACAAATTAATTTTGACTCTTGGTTTCCTCGTATGTGAAGTGGAATAAGGTCTGCTTTGCAGTACAGTGCCTTGAAACAGCAAATGCTGGCATTTAGTGTTGTTATTGACAGTGAATAAATAAGAACGGAAAATTCATAAATAAGGTGATATAGTAGGGTTTTCAGCTACTTAAGCCAAAAGAATAGCTCCCCCTCCAGTAATCAAGAAGAATGCTGATTTATTTTTATTTTATTTGAACAGTGTAATAAGTTTTTGCGTTTCTTACAAAATAGGGATAAGAGTACCTGCATTTCAAATTTTTAGTATTATTAAAATGATTGTAATAAAGCATATAAAGAATATATAGGACAGAGCCTGGCACAAAGTAAAGTCTCAGTGAATATTAGTTGTTATTGTTTATAATGCAGACGTATAATGAAGCAGAGAAGATGCTGTGGAATAGACTTAATAGTTTTTTTTCCCCTTACTGACTAAATTCAAATTAGGTTAATTCTCATATTCCATTTCCTCTTCTCATTGCTCAAGTTTCTCCTGCTTTTGCCTAGCTTTTTCTCACTGGTATCTCCTTCCCATAATGGTTCTTGGCACCACCTCATCTGCTCATATTGTTCTGGATCTGATCTCTGTGAAATGGAGCCATTATGCTCTAGGCTTGCCTCTGCAAAAAAATCCTCCAGGAGAACAAAGAAAGGTAGGTGTGGAGGAGAAAAGTACCTGACAATTTAGATTCAATGATTGAGGAAATAAATATTCCAATAAAGGCAGTTGTATTCTCAAGGTATGGAAATCTATTCTAGTTAGCAAAAATTTAGGGCATTAAACCAAAGAACACCAAAGATTCTTTCTGAACCTCAGAGTGTGAAATATATCTGAGGACCTCCTGAGCACTTTTTCCATAGGGGTTCCATAGTCTCTTGTTTTTGCTTTTTTCAGCACATTTTTTCTCTTCTCTGTGTTGACTATCTTCTGCTTATTCACCAGGTTATACTTGACTCAAAATGACAGCCACAACTACTGAGTCTTTAGGAAATTTCATTTTATTTCTCCATAGCTATCTGGCCCACATGCAGAGAGGAATCTGATTCTGTCAGTTTATCATTTCTTGCCAGTACTAGGGAAATATGGTTGTTTTTGGCCAGAGACTGGTGGGAATTACAATGTTGCCATTTCTTTTTCTTTTTTTTTTTT
>PVKE010044142.1:0-13119 GCA_004027555.1 Craseonycteris thonglongyai | reverse complement strand
GAGGGAGAGAGGGAGGGGAGGTGGGAGAGGGCACCAGCATTATGGACACACTCAATAGTTTGGTGGTTAGCTGGAGAGGGAGGAGCGGGGGGACAGTTGTGGGGGGAGGTGGGAGTGGGCACTAGATATAAGGTGATGGAAGGGGAACTGATACTGAGTGATGGGGCACATAATACGATGCATGAATGATGTGATGTGGACTTGTATATCTGTAAACTATCTAATTGTTACCAACCAATGTAACCTCATCAAATTTAACAATAAATTAAAAAAAAAATGCCGACTTTAACATCAGAATCCTGGGAGATGTTAGAATCGCAGACTCCTGGATACCCTCCCTGACCTATTTGACCAGAAACTTGGATTGCGATTCAAGTTGCTGCATTTTAATGAAACTCCCCCAGCATCCAGGTTTGATGCCCCCTGATCTGACTTATATCTCATTCTAACTAAAATGGGAGCAATGAAACGTCGATGTAGGTTTTGTGAATGGCCAAGATGCTTTTTCCTTCCTTTTTGAAAGACATCAGTGCAAGTGGCTTACACGCTTTAATAACTACTGAGCATGAATAGAAAACTCAAATTGCACTAAATACTTACCGGTAAATCTCTTTGACGATGCATTGACTTTGAAACCCTGAGATAGGGATGCAGTTTTGTTGAGCATAAATGACCCTAGGGCATTGGTGGACTGTCCACTGGGCATTGGGAAGAGCGCACGACACCACAATGTGTGGTTAAACACACTTTCAGTATTCTGATACCAAATATCAGCTGTGGTATTCTTCACGTAGGACAGGGGTGGTGAATCTATGGCACTTTGGGCACACGGAGCTGTGAATACCATTTAAAAAATTATTGTTTATGCTCTTATAGACATAAAAATAATCGATACCTCTATCTCACTCGATGGGTTGGCACACGAGCTGAGCGAGTATACTCTTATTTCACAAACTTTGGCACTCAATCACCAAATGGTTTGCCACCCCTGATAATTCATAATTGTTTCTTTCTCTTGATGGTTGATACTTTTTTCATTGACTTAACCTTATACTTTATTTTTACTCGGTGGCCCAGTTAGTCAGATACTCCAAAGCCACTGGACACTTGAGTCCCTAAGTGCCACTGTTTAATGAAATGCATGTATGTAGGTCTGGAGGCCTCACAGTGTGACTTGGAGTGCTTCCTGCAGATGACTGATTACATGAACCATGGGGATGTCAACAAGAAAAATGCTTTTATATTTATAGATTATTTCATTGAACTATGTAAAACCCATGGGCGTAAGTAAATGTATTTACTCCTTGTCCCCCCGTTGTCCCCCACACCAATCATCTTTGGTCCATCTCCCCTTGGTATGGGTAAGTATTGCGAAAAAATTGTAAATTCTATTTTTAACATTTTCAACATGAGGACGCTTTTTATCTTTTTTCTCTTCATTCTGAGTAATCCTTCCCTGGCCTTCTCAGTTCGTTCTACATTCATACCTATAGGAAAGATTGGCTTTCATGCTATAAAGAAGGAGGAAGGGAAGAAGGAGGGTAAGGGATAAAGGGAGGGGGAGAGAGAGAGAGAGAGAGAGAGAGAGAGAGAGAGAGAGAATCTGGGAATCTGAAGAGAGGGAGGAAATGAACATTTATTGCGGTTCTGGCAAGCCATAGAGCATTTTCTTACATTATTACATAGCTGCATTTTCCATGTATTCTCTCCTTCATGTGATCTCAAAACCCTAGGAAATAGGTGGCATTACCCCAGTTTATTGATAAACAGAAGTTCTGAGATGTTCAGTGTCACCAGGCAAGGTCATGCAGCTGGCTCATTTGACCTCAAAACACCCTTGTTCTCTTTCAGCCAGCTGAAGTCACCTAAGTATGTTTTTCCATCATAAAACTCATTTGGGGCTCTGTTTTGTAGTCAGAATCTGAACGGAGTGTGAACGCAATTCGCTTGCTGCTGGCTGCATTAGCATGAGTTATTGAACTCCAGAGCCCTCACATAAAAGTTAAGCACCTGAAGAGGCGCAGCTGGTTGATTCTATCTGGTCCTTAACTGTTCTCTCAAGGGAACGTGCCTGCAAGTGCCACATCACCTGTCACTGCTGTCTGCTCGTTAACAGTGTTCATCACCCATAATTGTTTTCCTAGGTGCTGGCGGGAGGGGGGCTGGGGAGAAACTGGGTGGGGAGGTCTCACAGCCAATTCATTACCAAACTCTTTTCCTGGTGTTTTCCAGAAAGACAGATCATCCAAGGGAAGCTCCTATGTGCCTCAAAAGCTTTCTTTTTGAGACTAAAAAGGTTTCTGCAATTTGTCTACTGATGTCCCCTCAGTAGGGTCTGATGGCAGGATAATCCCCTTCTCCAAGGAACCAGCTATCTGCTCTGCATCTTCCGATGGGCATGTCATGCACTCTGGACATACCACACACACTGGGTTATGTGGCCCAGGGAGGCCAGTTAGGGCACTCGAACTCCTTGGCATAGTGCTCAGTACAGGCCAGGGATGTGCCCCAAACAGGGCTACCTAAAATCTTCCTTGACCTTTGATACAGAGATGTCAAGCAGAGAGTCTTTCTCACTTTTGGATCATCAGCCTTGAAGGGTGAGGTGGGGGCTGGGTGACCAGAGGCGATATTTCCCAGCCAGCAGACACGCCTTGCTGACTGGAGCTGCAGAAGGCAACAGAACTAGAGACACAGGGAGATGACTAGGTAACTAGACAGATGGAGCCTTGATGAAAATATCTGAACACTCAGATCTAGCTGTGCCTGAAGAATACTCAGGTGCATGAGATCATATCCCCAGTGCAGTGTTCATTACTTAATCTGCTTGGAGTAATTTTCTGACACTTGAAGCTAATACATATTTAAAAACCCAGGGGAAGCTGGGATGGCTCAGTGGGTTAAGCGCTTGCTTTGCAGCCCCAGAGACCAAGGATCAAATCCCGGCCCTGGCCCATGTGGACCCATATGCTGAACTGGGATGTGCCCCCAGTTCAGTTCTTGCCGGGGCCTATGAGGGAGGCTCCTGGCCCAGTTCCTGCCCTGCGCAGCCCTGTGTCCACCTGTGGAGTGAAACTATATGGAAAACTAATGTCAACTATGGAGACTGCTCTGGGCCCTCCTTCTTCTCTCTGTCTCTTTCTGTCTGTCTGTCTGTCTCTCTGTCAAAAAACAATAAAAATAAATCTTTAAAAACCCATCACAGTGGAACTGTGTAACGATAGAATATTTAAATAGAACAATTCAGAAACAGGAGCAGGTCTAGCTGCCAATGAGCCCTGAGCTTATTTCCAACTTGAGGCTAAGGAAAGAGCCATGTGGACCAATAACAGGTAAGAGCAAAGGCGCCCAAGTGGAGCAGAACCACCACAGTGATGCGCGCCAGGGTGTGACCTCCACCTGCTATTATGTGACCAGCTCCTCACCATGCACTGGTGACACTGCCCACTCATTTAGAAATGAGTTGGCCTGACTCTCTCTACTCCTGGCATCAGGTGGGGCCAAAATCAACATGCTGAGCTGGTCATGAGATCACCCATCACTGCAGAATGGAGCCAAGAAAAGACTGTCCTGGCCTTCGGCACGAGTTCTCATTCACCAGGCCGTAAATTCTCTGCTGGAGAATCTGGGCTTTGTGTCTGAAGCACCTCTGTGCTTCTAGCTCAGAGCTCTGGACACAAGCAAGCAGGTGTTTGATAAATGCTTGACGGATGAATGGACTCACGAATTCATCCAGAAACATCCAGGAGGAAAAAGATATAGATAAGGTTAATAAATATGACTGATAATTATTATTTGAAAGCAGGTCTATGAACGTGAGCAGGGAAATGAGAAAGGAGAGTCTGGTCATATTTTCTAAAGGAGCCTGAATTTTAAGAATTTGGTGCTATATGCACTCAAAAAGCATTCAACACTCCAACAGGCTCATGGACCACTGGGTTAAACAGTCACTCCAGCTTCTTTGCTGACTGCCTTCTCCGAAGGTTTACGCTGCTAAGGTGGTGCTGTATTTGCATCCGAACACTTTGCAGGATTAGCAGCACAAGCCTTGGGACACGGGGCAAGGTAAATGTGACTGTCCCATGATTTCACTCTACTGGAGACACAAAGGGTCAGCTTGCCAGTCTCTGCTTAACACACTGAGCCCCTAGCCCTTCCCTGCCCCCTGCCCTCGCCTCGCTCTCTCAGCACGATGCTCCTTAGGAGCAGCCTTGTAGGGGGCAATGGAGTGTATACTGCAAAGGGCTGGCTGGCCCTTGGGTACACGCTCTCCCATCTCCGGTGAGGAAGGAGAGCTCCCCAGCACTCCACAGGATCAGAGCCAGGCCCTTGGCAAAGCCGGGACCCTCTGCTGGTTGGGGGATTGAGGTCACCAGGAGGCACACAGTACTGTCGTCTTGCTGAATGGAAAGCCCTGAATGTGGGCATTCCAATTGGAGGCCAGGCTTATGAGACATTCGATGTGAGTTCCTTTTCTCTGTAGAGAAATGTACTTGTTCAGGGCGGGTACTAGGGTGCAACAGAATGCAGATATTAGAGTCATGTAGGATGTTGACTTGCATGCTGCCTTTTGCAACATTGGCCAAATCACTTAGCCGTCCTGACTCTTAGTTTGGATCATCCATAAATTGGGGCTAATACTCATACTTCCTTCTGCAGTAAACTCAGCAAGTCTGGGTTATCCAAGCCCTGCAGGTTCCAATGAATGTTTGGCCCTTGACCTGGGAGATGACCTCTAAGCCCTTTGAACATCTTGCCTGGTCAGAGACACTTTGTTTCCCTGGGGCCTTGGGAACCACCAGAGAGTCTAAGCAAACAGTGTGGTTTATGGTAGTGAGCTTGGGTCAGGCCATAGAACCCTGACTTCTGGAGGGGCTGGAGATGAAGGTCCAACACATGGGAAGTCAGTCATGCCGACCTGAGCGACCCCCAATAAAAGTGCTGGGACATCGAGTCTCTGATGAGCTTCCTTGGCTGGCAGTATGTCCTGTGTGGCTGGCAGTATGTCCTGAGTGTTGCATGCACTGTTGGTGGGCGAAATAAGTGCTGTCTGGACAGCCCCTCTGGGAGAGGACAACTAGAAGCTAGTGCCTGGTCTCTCCTGGACTCTGCCCGAAGTACCATCCCATTTCTGACTTTGATCTGTACCCTTTCACTGTAATAAACTGTAACCATGAGCTTAACATTTTTGCTGAGTTCTGTGAGCCCTTCTAGTGAATCACTGAATATGAAGGGTGTGTGTGTGTGTGTGTGTGTGTGTGTGTGTGTGTGTTGGAAACTTCTGAACACACTTCTTCATGAGTTTATTGAAAGGGCTAATGAGATAAATCACACAGAGTACTTAGTAAAATGCTCAGCAAATAGTAAGTGTTCAATAAATAAGGATGTTTAGAGATTTTTTTTTTCTCCCACAGAGGAGAGGGGAGTAATAAATTTGCTGTTATACCTTCTGGCTTGACTGTTTCAGCCCTATTTGTGATTAATTCTTCCTTTCAAAAATTGTTTTGCGTGCCAATGATCCCAGGCATTCCGTAGTTGGGGGAAAAAAAATCAAACTCATAAATAAACAGATACATATGTGAGGGCTGTCCAGAAAAAAATCCAGCCATTGTCAATATAATGAGAATGGTTACATGGCTGTATCCTTTCTGGACTGCCCTCGTATAATTAGAAGTTGAAGTAAGGTTTATGGAGGAAAGGAATAGGGAGATGAAAGAAACTGAGAGATGGAAAAGAAGCTGATGTAAGAAAGGTTCTATTATTGGCCCTCTATCTATATCTGGAAGTCCATTCTGTTTTGTGACTTGTCATGTATCTCTCTCCTTATTTCTCCTTCCTGAAGTCTTTTCTCTCACACCTCTCTTCCAGTCCTGGGCAGAGAGCCGGGACATCACAGCTCTCTATTTTCCTTCTTTATTTATCTCCTGCCACCTGGAGTCAATGGGCATGGATTTCCTTACTTCCTCTCTTCATCAAGTACCAATCAAGCACCCAGGATATGTCAGCTTTCTTTCCCTGGTCTCTCCTGCCTGCTTCCTGGGTCCCCAGGGGTCCTATAGCAGGAAAAAGAGGAAGGAAGAGAGAGTTCGCCAGTGGGCAGAGAAAGAGCCATGCTCAGCAGCCCCCATTTGGGGCCCCCATGAGCATGCTTTTAGTTCCCCTCTAAACAGTGCCCTGAGATGTCTTTGGGGTGATCTCATTCCCCTATGATGGAAGGTAATCTCAGACACGTGCATATCCCTGGCTCCTCACATAAGCTGGTTCTTAATACATAGCTTGGGACTGCTTTGAACTGGGCTGGGTGCCAGGTCCCCGTGACGTTCAGTGGGATGGCACTGAAGTCTCCAGGGAACCCAAGCATTTCCATTGCCGTCTCTTCCTCCAGGAGGGCACAGGGCAGCTGGGAGGTACGTGGAGGACAAGGGGAGGAGCTATCTTACTCGTCCCGAGAGGCAATTCAGCTCCCTTCCATCCTTGTTCCCAATGCCAGGTGAGCTTTTCCTAAAGGTGTGGCACCTGGTGCAGGAGTCTTCTCCCAGGTGGTTTGATAAACTTAGCTGAATTTACCGTGCAGAGAGAGGAAAGATGAGTCAAACATTCCCCCTGCCCCCCTGCCCGGCTTAGGAAAGCAAAGCTTTGGTTATGTCATCATTGGATTTCTCTCCCAAGTTGTTTCTCTCTTTCCCCTCCATCTGAAGATTTCTGGAGCTGAAGGAGGAATGACTAATGACAACATGACCCAGGCAGACAGCAGAAGTTTCTGATCATGGGCCATCTGGTCTGGGAGGTTGAGTTGACCCCTATCTGTGATATACAACTAGAAACTTGTGTTCCTGAGTGAGGCACTGAACCACTCTGGGCCTCAGCTTACGCAAGTGCAAAGAAAAGGGGAAGCTGAAGTGGCTCAGGGGCATAAGTGCTCGCTTTGTAGCCCTGGGGATGAAGGATCGAATCCCGGCCACGGTCCATGTGGACCCATGTGCTGAACTGCGGTGTGCTTCCCATGCAGGAGGCCCCCAGCCTAGTTGCCCCCCTGTGCGGCCCCCGCCCACCTGTGTGGAACAAAACCATGTTGAAAACTAATGAAGTTCAACTGTGGAGACTGCTCTGGACCCTCCCCCTTCTCTCTCTCTCTCTTTGTCTCTTTCTCTCTGTGTATCTCTCTGTCTATACAATTAAAAAAGTGCAAAGAAGAGGTGATTTTTTTTACCATTCCTTCCAACTCGAAAGATAACAGGATAAGGGGAACAACCAATGTTCCAGAAGTATCTTTAAACTACTACAGAAACAGGGGGATAGGTGAAATGAAGTCAATTGGCAATATATAGGTAAATGTTAAAATTTGAGTCATGGGTAGAAGGCAATGTATTATGCTGTTCTCTCTACTTTGTATGTGATCTTCCTTATCATTGCTGGTGAGGTAAAGGTGTCACGCGCAGGACAGGCTGCTATGGGCAGGAATGAGGTGACTGTGACCGCTCCCAGATCCTTGGGGAAAATGACTTCAAAGAGGAGAGCTAAAATGGTGAGCTTGTCCTCTATTGTCAAAAGGTTACATCTTGGTTTCAAATGGATTACTTCTTAATTTGGCGCCATCCTTTAAGACGTGTGTGTGTGTTTGCACTTTAATTTGGTGATATCAAAGGGAAAAGCCTCCATGACCCTGGCTGAAAATAGTAAGCCCTGGGAAGTAAGAATTCTTTCCTTTAAGTTCAGCTGTCCTTGAACTCAGCCCGTTCTCCATAGGACCTTCTGCAGATCTGCAATTTGTCTGCCTCTTTCAGATCAAAATTCAGAGCATCCCTCTCATGTGTACCAATGTAACTGAACTGACCCTGGAGAAAAAGTCCCTGGCCTGCCTAGGGAGCTGGACCCCATGTTAGGAGTGAGTGTCTGTACATCAGAAAGATGATAAGACCCACATGTCATCTGTCCCCTGGGGTCATTTCTTTCAAGGAGGAAGTCTGAATGTAGGGAAACCCTCTGAAAGTCCCTGAGGAATTGGAAACATCTCCTGTGATTAAGCTGTGGAAGTGTTTCAGCAGTTATTTGCAGTCATTGTTCTCTCTGAGACAGTCACCAGTCCTCCTAGGAAGAGGAGATATTGCAGGACAGGAGCACTCTTCTTCATTTCCATGAGGTCATATTCAGATAGGGGTCTATATCTTTGGCATTGCCTCTATGTCTTCTGCATCTTTGTCTTCAGAAAGCCTTTACTGGGAAGGTAGGATGGCTCAGTGGGTTAAAAGCACTCACTTTGCAGCCCTGGGGACCTAGGATTGAATCCCAGCCCTGGGCCGTGTGGACCCATATGCTGAACTGGGGAGTGCCCCCAGTTTGGTTCTCACCTGGGTGAGACCCCAGCCCAGTTCCTGCCCTGTGCAGCCCTGCACCCACCTGTGGAATGAAACTATGTGGAAAAACCAATGAGGTGCAACTATGGAGACTGTTCTGGGCCCTCCCCCTTCTCTCTGTCTCTGTCTCTGTATCTCCCTCTCTCTGTCTCTCTGTCAAAAACAATAAAAATAAATATTTAAAAAAGAAAAAAAGAAAGAAAGCCTTTACAGTCTTCTCTACTGAGACTGATGTGGGTCTCCTTTCTTGTGGGCCATTGGACCCCATACATTTCCTATCACAGCACTCATCACCTTGTATTGTAATTGCGGCTTTACTTGTCTGCTTGCCCACTGGATGTGAGCTCTGTAGCATCATGGCCTACGGACAAACTTGTTCATCTTCATACTCTTCTTTTTTTAAGATTAATTTTATTGTGTTTGACAGAGACAGGGACAGAGACAAAGAAGGAGGACTCAGAGCAGCCTCCATAGTTGTACATCACCAGTTCTCGACAAGGGTTCATTCCACACGGGTGGGAGGGGGCTGCGCAGGGCAGGAACTGGGCTGGGGGTCTCCTGCATGAGAGGCACGTCCCCATGAGTTAGGGGCTGAACCAGGGGCCTTCTGCATGAGAAGCTCACCCTGGCGAGAACCAAACTGTGGTCACACCCCAGTTCAGCATATGGGTCCACATGGGCTGGGACCAGGGCTGGATCCTTGGACCCTGGGGCTACAAAGTGAGCACTTAACCTGCTGAGCCATTCCAGCTTCTCCATCTTTATACTCTTAATACCTGGCAAAGCGATGCCATCCACTCATTCATTCAACAAAAATGTACTGAATGTCTACCACAGACAGACACAATCTCTGCCTTGATGAGACTTACCTTCTAGCTATATGTTGTAAGCACTCAATAAGTATTTGCTGAATGAATGAATATTAAACCATATCATGCCACTCAAACCCAATTTTAACTTTGATATTTTGTCATCTCAGCTCCTGACATAAAATTCCAGCCTGCCTAATGAGTTATTCTTCCAGGATTGGGGAGCATCCAGGTGTGCTGGCCACCGATAAAAACAGTATTCTTCCAAGACATCCTTTAAAAGAGCCCCACTATTTAAAAGGTGCTTTGAGCAATGTCCATATCCCAGTTTTCCCAAAGAACACCCACTTGGGAGGCTCCTACTGTTGAAGACTCTCTTTTCCACATGTCCTCTTCATCAAGTGTATAATGTCCATGCCAGACAGCCATGATGAGTGACAAAGAACGCCAGCTGGTGGCTCCAGGAAAGGGAGCAGAAGGGAGCAGAGAGATATCTTTTTCCGCCTATTCAGAACATTGAAATCCAATTTATTGCTGGCCACATGAGCCAAAGAAAGCAGCTCTCAGCAGCTGTTGATCTGAGAGGCTCCAATCTCCTCTCCATGACCTGGTACCGCTGACCCTAGCGTCTGGGAATGAGGTGGAGTGAAGGTGGGGCCCTCCTGCTCTCTTCCCTGAGGGCTGGCGTTGGGTGGGCCCATTTCAGACGGCAGAAAAGGTGACAGAGTCACTCTTTCAAAGACCTTTTTTTGTTGTGGATGGACACTCCTTGGTAATTGCTGCCCCAGGGTTCTTCCTCTTCTCATTATGTTGTCCTCACCCTGTGGTGTGCTGGTAAACCAGTGGTGGCTCTGATTTGTGCCATTTTCCCTGGTGTAAATACTCCTACCTTGGTCACCAACCTGATGCCATTGAATGGGAGTTGGGAAGACACGTGCCTCATTGCTTTGCATGAGCTGGCAGGAATGGGTTCCAACACAAACAGCTCCTTGTCTAACTCACACTTACTCTGGACGTGAATGTTTCCAACTAGGACCATTGGCTTTCTACCACCGGGATTTTAGCAGAGGGTTCGTAAAGTCCTTTTGCATCTATTCTGTCATTCGGCTCTGATCGCAACACTGCATGGTAAGAATGATCATGCTTATTGGGTCAAGGAAGAAACTGAGGCACAGAAAGATATGTCGTGCCTCAGCTCCCATGGCTGAGGTTTCCTGGGTTATCTCTCCACTCTTGACTCTGGCCATCCTTCTCTTACACTGCCCATTGCAGCCAAGGCGAACACCTTTGTGTAGTACCATTGCCTCGTGCACACCCACTTCGTAAATTCTTCCCAGAATAATCTTTCTGCATTCCACTCTCTCCCTCTACTGCCCAACTGCTACTTGTCTTTCAGGTCTCAGCTTGAACAGTATGTCCCTTGGTGTCCGGGTCAGGGTCAGGGTCAGGGTCAGGGTCAGGGTCAGGGTCAGGGATCCTTCCTGTGTAAGGTGATCAGACGTCCTGCTTTTGGCGGGACAATCCTGATTTTTAACAATTTGTCCCGCGTCCCACGGCATTTTAAACAAGTCCTGATTTTTGGAAAGAATGCACGACAAGCTAGGGAACGGCGGGAGACAGACCAAATTTTTAATCAAGAACCCCCTCCCCCCCAGTCAATGGTGTCCCGCTTTACCAATGTTAAAATCTGGTCACCTTATTCCTGTGTGCTCTTACGATTTTCTCAAGCACCCCCATTGGGGTCATTGGTCCAATGGTGTTGAAGTGGCTTTTTATTGACCTGCCTCCTCTATCAGACTGTAAACTTGGAGAGGGCAGAAACTTCTGCCCAGCTCACTACTGATCCTAGAGCCAAACACAGAGTGTGGCCCAATAGGTATTTTTAGAATGAATGACTTCATGAGGAATGGGCTCCTAACCTCAAATTTACAGAATGCTTTGTTTTTCTATACTGTCTCCTGCCAGGACCCCCAAGAGTCTATTTCGTCATAGATTGGTTGAGGTGTTCTCAGGACACGGAGCAGCCCTTGGTAGCATGTGCAGCCAGCCAGACTGCTCCTTTATCAGTTGCAGCTGCTCACCTCCCCGGCCTCACCACAGCCCCTCTGGACTCTGCAAAGTGTCACAGAAGCGAGCTGAGAAACCTGTTTGGTGTGCTACGAAATGTGCTCATTATACACATGCCAAGACAAAGACATAGGCAGGAAGGCGGCTCTAGCCAGAAACACCCAAAGCTTCAGGAAAGGAGGAGTGTTTAGGAACCTTCTGGGAACCTGCATGTTCTGTAATAATTGCAAGACTAAGCTTCATGGACTAGCACCGATTCCTTCAATTTCCATCTGAGGAGACAGAAAAAGATCAGGGCTACGTTCGGGCTGGGGACCTGCTGACCTTTTGGCACACCAGGATCTCGTCCACACCTGAGGCATTTATTACAAACATTTAATCATCTTCTGTAAACACAGGCAGCTGCCACTTAAAACAGGCAGGAGCAGAGCCTGGCATAGGTTAGTTACTTCCCTGTTTTACCTGAGCCTGCCTAATAATACAGACTTCAGTGTTCATCTTTGCTCTTGAGTATATATGAGAAAAACTAATTTCCCAGTCTTCAGAGGACTTGATTATGCCTCTAGAAGTAACTCAGCCCCGTAGAACCTGGTGGGATGATGGAAACATGCTATTCTGTATTGTTTAATACAGCAGTCATTAGCCCCCAAAGTTACTAAGCCCTTGCCAGGTAGCTAATGTGAATAAAGAACCAGATTTTAAGTTTTATTTACTTTTAATTAATTTTAATTTGAAGTTATATGTGGGTACTCCATTAGACGGCATGGCTCTGCATCTGATTATCAATACAGAGGACTGAAGAATATATTGAACGCCAACACAGGGATGCAAGAGGAAAAATTCAGAAAATGGGAACCTATAAGACAAATACAATAGCATGAAAAAAAGAAGAGAAAGGGAGTGAGTGAGAGTGAGAGAAAGTATGTGTGTGTGCTCATGCATGTGTGAAACCTAGAGATTAAGAGATTTAAGAGGTGTATCAAACAAATGCAATGTGTGGAACTTGGTGGTTCTTGATTCCAACAAACCAATTATTAAAAAATTGTGAAACAATTGGGGCAATTTGAACAGTGATTGAATATTTGATGATATCAAAGAATTTTTAGATGTGATATGGTATTGAGGCTATGTTAAAAACAATAAAGTTCTTATCTTTTAAAGTTACTTGTTGAGTTGTCTACAGATAAAAGAGGATAATTTGGGATTTTTCTAAATTTAGCCAAATACGGGGAGAGAGTGAGTGAGGTGTAGAGGAAATAGGATTGGCCTTATGCTGATAACTGTGGAAGCCGAGTGACTGGTACACAGCAGTTCATTATTATTATATCATCTATCTTTTTATATTTAGAAGTTTTCATAGTAAAGTTTTTAAAAATCATTGGAGCAATGACAGTGTTAGTGAGAGATGAGCAAAAAGGCACTTTCCTTCTTAAATGTTGGAAGCTTAAAATTGAGGAGGCAATTTGGATATATGGATCAAGCTAAAAAGCTTCTGCACTGCAAAGGAAACCATCAACAAAGCAAAGAGGCAACCGACCAACTGGGAGAAAATATTTGCAAACAATGCCTCTGATAAGGGGCTAATATCAAAAATTTGCAAAGAACTTGTACAACTCAACAAGAAAAAAACAAGCAATCCAATTAAACAATGGTCAGAAGACCTAAACAGACAACTTCTCTCATGAAGACATATAAACGGTCAACAGATATACGAAAAAATGCTCAACTTCACTAGCAATTAGGGTGATACAAATAAAAACCACAATGAGATACCATCTTACACCTGTTAGAATGGCTATAATCAATAAGACAAGGGATAACAAGTGCTGGAGAGGCTGTGGAGAAAAAGGAACCCTCATACACTGCTGATGGGAATGTAAACTGGTACA
>PVKE010044141.1:0-13117 GCA_004027555.1 Craseonycteris thonglongyai | reverse complement strand
TCTTTTTGTCTTCAGTGCATATTTATTTCTATTTTACTTTTGACAGATAGAGAGAGAGACAGAGACAGAGACAGTTAGAGAACCGAACTGTGGGAACTCCCCAGTTCAGCATGTGGGTCCTGCCTGGGCCGGAGCCGGGATTCGATCCTCGGTCCTCGTGGCCTCAAAGCGAGCGCTCAACCCGCTGAGCCGTCCCGGCCTTCCCCCTGTATACACATTTTAAAAGCTATTATCTATATTTTACTTTTTGAAGTTGAATTGAAACATGGTAGCAATGTGTAATATGACATTCGCTCAAAAGATGGCGTTAGTCAAATGAATGCTAGCATCATCATGTGACAGGCAGGACAGTCAAAGAAAATGTAAAACATGTTTGTCATTTGAGGAGTGCAAGATCATTTTGAAGTGGCATTTGAAATTTGAGAACATTGTGGAAGTACAACAATGGAGGTGAGAGCATACAGTGGAGTTGAGAGCATGCAACGGAACCTCCAGCACACCTAACAATTGCACACACATAATAAGTTTGAGATGCATGTTAGATTGAAACAGATATGTAATAAATGATACAAGTGGACAGTTTGGTCAACATTACTCAAGCAGTAATTTGCCATAATGAGAAGTCTCTGGACGCTGATGGTAATCACTTTGATCACCTGTTGCAATTGCAGAAGTGAAATGTGACTCGTATTCATCTTTTGTAATCAGTATATATTGAGTATTACTATTTTAATACAGTTTTTTTTCCTTTCTTAAAATGTGTATACTTTTTTGGGGACCCTTTGTTTATAACTAAAAATTAATGAAAGTAACTATGATCTATACTTAATAATAGTTCTGACATTTAGTAGCTGTATCTCTTAGGGAAATGACACAATGTTTCAAACCAGCATTCCCAACAGTGTGTTTCATGGACCATACTGTACAAAAGGAAGTGGGACCTGGGGTGAAATTTGGAGATACAATTCCATAGATAAATAAATGGAAAATTCTATACAGTTGATCCTTGAACAATGTTGGGGTTAGGGGTGCCAATAGACAGGCAGTTGAAAATCTGCACATAACTTTTGACTCCCTAAAAACTTAGTTGTCATGGGAGGTTGATTCCAGCCCCCACTTCCATACCAAAAATCCCAGCATGCTCAAGTCTCCTATATAAAACAGCATAGCTTGACATATTTAGAAGGCTCTCTGCATCCATAGACTCCCAACTGTGGATTAAAAACGGGATGGGTATTTATTGGAAAAAATCCATATAAGTGTACCTGCACAAGTCAAACCCATGCTGTCTAAGGGTCAAATAGGCTGACTATATTTACTTGAGACAAAAATGGGATGGTGTCAAGTAATATTCCATTTTCATGAAAAAGTAACACAATAACAAGTTTTATTACATGAATGTATTGAGCTAACGATTATTCCTCTGTGACAAAACTCATACAAAGATTTAGGTAGATGTAGAAGGGGATTGAATATAACTAGCATAGCCCTCATTGTCTCAACATTTAATCTAGATTTCTCCATTGACCATATATTGTTCATAACAAAAATATTCTTTTGACAGTCGCTGTACTTCCTGGAAAACAAGGAATAAACCCGACAATATTACAAAAGTCATAAAAGTGTAGATATTTTTTGCTCATTTCAGAAAAAAAGAATCTTTACCCATCTGTTGGATACAGAAATGTTTTCTTTATTTCATGTATCCAGCTTCTTCACAATTGTAGATTTTATGAGGGTCCACTGATTGAATGCACAAGTTTGTTCTGTTTCTGTGTGTGTGATGAGTTTCTTGTTCAGGCTGTCTTGTACTTCTTTCCATTCAGGTGTCTTTTTAGTAGCGCCCACTTGAACTTCTCAGTGTTTCCTACACTGCACTTTCATTTGTTGATATATTCTATTCTGGTTCATAGAAATCCTCAACTACATCAAAAAACAGCCTCATTAATGTCTCCTGAATTTACTAATTTTTTCAGTTTTTCTTTTAAAGGTCTATTTATATTGTTTTCAACAGAGAGAGAGAGAGAGAGAGAGAGAGAGAGAGAGAGAGAGAGAGAGAAAGGGGAGAGCCCAGAGCAGTTTAGTTGTACATTAGTTTTCGACATAGTTTCGATACACAGGTGGGTGTGGGGTCACGCAGGGAAGAAACTGGGCCAGGGGCCTAGTGCATGGGAGGCACGGCCCCGAAGCTGGGGGCCTCCCACATGGGAAGCTCACCCCAGTTCAGCATATGGGTCCACATGGGCCAGGGCGAGGATTCGATCCTCCTACCTCAGAGCTGCAAATGAGTGCTCAACCCGCTGAGCTATCCTGGCATTTCTTCAGCTGTTTTTTGACATCAGGAGTTACAAACACGTCACTTTTTTCTGGCCTCTAAATTGTTTACAAGGTTTTCAATGCTTATGGCCACTTCTGTAGCTGGAATATTTTCAATGAAACTAATGCAAGTTTGAAACTTGATCTCTTGCAAATGACAATCACAACTTCAAACAGAGATTTTCAAACCATTTTCGTAACAAAACAGGGCATTTTTCTTGAGGAAGAAAATAAGAACTAAGCCCATCAAACATTCTTAAAATTCTGTCAATTGATGGACCCAAGGACAAAAATCTTGTATTTTCATATTTTAACAATGTAGTGTAATTGTTTCTTGCAAAGTCAAAAAAGTTTTTCAGTTCTTCAACTCTGTGTATATATGAAAGTATTTGTATACTTTCACTGCAAAACATTCAATATCAATTGGTAAACAGTCGACAGCACACTGTAGACAATTGTGTATAGTATGTGCTCCACAACCAATGCTGATAATCGGCCTCTCCAGTTCAGTTTCAAGTTTTTGCTACACATTATTTTTTTTAAGATTTATTTTATTGTTTTTGACAGAGACAGAGAGACAGAGAGAAGGGGGAGGGCCCAGAGCAGTCTTTATAGTTGTATGTCATCAGTTTTAGACATGGTTTCATTCCACACAGGTGGGCGGGGGCCGTGCAGGGCGGGAACTGGGCTGGGGGCCTCCAGCATGGAAGGCACATACCCTTGAGCCAGGGGCTGAACTGGGGGGCAAGACCCGAACTGGGGGCCTCCCACATGGAAAGAACACCCCAGTTCAGCATATGGGTCCGCACGGGCCAGGGCCGGGATTTAATCCTCCGTTCCTGGGGCTACAGAGCGAGTGTTTAACCCACTGAGCCATCCTGGCTTCCCCTACACATTATTTTTGCCAAGTCTTTAGCAATCACCCAAATTGGTATTTGTGTTATCTGCACACAAACTGACAATATTTTTTTGTAAAGCAAATTTGTCAATTACTTCCTTCATCATAGCACAGTGTAGATTGGATGTTTCACCACATGAGGAAACAAAGTCTATAGTTTTGTCTTGAACACCACAATTTGGCAAAAAGTACTGCACAGTTGAGGAAAGTTTGATGTCTTTTTTGTTTGATGCAGTTAAACTGATTGTAACGCTTTTTGTTTTATTTAATCTTCCATTACTTTGCCCAATATGTATGGTGATAAAATGTTGGTAATTATTCCTTCTGATTTATTATGCGCTGAAAAAAATTTGGTACATACATTTTCTTTATCAATGTTGACAAGTGCAAAAACTTTGGCTGTAATGCACAGTATGATAAGCAAAAAGAGTTTCACTTGCTGCAGTTTTATCACTTTCACTAGCACATCACGTCTCAAACTAACTGATATTTTTAACTGAAACCAGAGTCTTTCCAGCATCCTCATGTTTCTGGCTACATAGATGTTGATTGATGTCACTTCTACATCCATCAGAAATGAAAAAATGGACGTTACAATATTGGCATACCACTTTTATTCCATCACTACACAGTTTGTCTGGTTTAATAAACTTGAATTCCTTATGGATATCATCATTAAAACTACAGTTTTACCTCTTTGTCTTTGATATTGCAAGGGTAGACTTTAATCTTTGAAAAATAAGACTTAAAAATATGTTTGCTTAAACTACCAGTAACAAATAACAAAGCCACCTGTTAGCATACAGGCAAAATAAAAATTAATGTTACAAGAGAACAGATGCCACAGCATCTGAGTGAGGTCACTGGCACTGACATGTGCATTCCCACACTCCTTACAGTGAGTTTGCTTTATTGAGTCAGAAGCACAGTGCATTTCTAGTAGGTTTGGTGGTGGGGGTCAGCTAGCTAGCCGCCAATACTAAGGAAACGATATCAGTAGAATGTGGAACTCCAATCATAGTAAACAGCGAGAACATGTTTGCTTTGTCTCTTATTAGTGATGCTCTCTCTCTGGTCAAGAAGCCTGGCCCTACACTATATAAAGGAAACTACACTAATGTCAAAAATTCAAAAAATAAAACAATCCACAGCTGAAAAAATAATAATAAAACTGCAATATACCAAAACAACTGCAGCTTCCTTTGTGGCCTGGCAGGCTATGAGAGACCTACAAGACAACCTAAACTAATTGCAAAAGAACGTGGAAAAGGGTGCAAATGAATAACACTAATTTAATGCATATAAAACACACACACACACACACACAAAAACACTCATAAATAATACATATATCAAGCAATTGGTAACCGCTAGATGGCATGGTGGTGAAGGTTCCTGCCTCCCATGTGGGAGGTCCCCAGTTTAGTTCCAGCCCATACAGAACCACATCCACCTGTGTGGAATGAAACCATGTCACAACTAAGGATGCACAACTATGGAGACTGCTCTAGGCCCTCTCCCTTCTCTCTCTCTCTCTCTTTCCTTTCTCTCTCCTTCTCTCTCTCACCTCTCAAAATAATAAAAAAATAAAATCTTTTAAAAAAGTAAAATTTTTAAAAAGCAATACATACATCAATAAAATACTTATAAAAGATCACAAGAGCAGTAAATAATCTGTATGGCATACTACACTGAACACTCTAATGCAGGACTGCAGTGGTCAGACTGAAAACACAAACATATGCCAAAAAGATTAAAAGAGGAATGAACACACCACTATCACAAGCTGGCGTATGAGGAGCAGTTAAGAAATTTGTGGAATAAGGGGTAAAAAGGGTAAAAAATAACTGATTTATTATTTTTCCTTTTCAATATATTCCTTCTAAACCCTAATGCATTCTTCAGATCTTTCAATAAGTTTGTTTATACCCTTGGGGAAAAAAAAGTTTTGTTTTTGTCCTCAAATTGCAGCTTTAACTTCTTCATCATCTGTAAATTTGTTCCCTCAAAGGTGTTTTTTCACATTTGAGAACAAAAAACAATCAAATAGAGCCAGGTCTGGGCTGTAGGGAGGGTGGTTTGATCTTTGGAAGCCATAGTTGTGAAGATTAGCCCACTCAACATTGCTCTTGTGTACGGGCATGTTGTCATGTAAAAACAGCACCCCTTTGGTCCATTTTCCATTTCTTTTGTCCTTCACAGATTCTGTGAACTGTTCCAGCAGACTGGAATAGCACTCTCCAGTTATTGTGACACCTTTACTCTTGTAATTGCTCAGCAGGATACCCTCCATATCCCAAAAAGCAGTAGCCATGATTTTTCCAGCCAATTGTGACATCTTGAACTTCATAGGGGGTGCTGTGCCCTTTTCGTGCCATCACATGGACTCCTGCTTTGACTCAGGCTCACCATGATGAACCCAAGTTTCATCTGCAGTGACAATCCAGTTTAAAACTTCATTTTTGTTGTCTCTGCAGAGGCCCCAAAACTGCCATGAATACTCAACACACTGTAGGTTTTGAAGCAGTGCGATCATTCTCGATACCCATGTTGCACTGACTTTTGGCATTCTTAGATGTTGATGGAGAGTATTCAAAATGGTTGTAGGCGATACTCCAATCATTTCTGTGCGCTACTTTGTATTTAGTCTGGCATTTTCCACTACAAGTTTTCAACTTTTTGACAATGTCTAAGGAACTGGCCTCGATAGGGCATTTTTAATAGATTGTGCCTTGCTTGAAAAGTCTATGCCACTTGCAAACCATGAATTTCCCAGGGCAACAGTCCCCATAACTGCTAACATCTCTTCCAAAATGGTTTGTGGGGTTTTCTCTTGTTTTGTGTGAAACTTCATGATGGCATGAAATTTAATTTTATACACACTTGCAGTTTTCTTCACATTTGATATGCATCTTTGGCAATATCTGAAAGAACATGGTCGCAAATAGGCTGAAATTTGGCACATATACTAATAATGTCACACAATCAAACTGTGTGCATTAGTACTCCCACCTCTCTGATAACCCCCCATTCCATGAATTTCTTGACCACCCTTTGTATGATAATGTCACATGAGAGAGTTCAGCTGTAATTAAAAAAAAAAGGAAAAAAGGAAAAGGTGGGAAAGCCAGGGTGGCTCAGCATGTGGAACGAAACCATGTCAAAAGTTGATGACGTACAACTGTGGAGACTGCTCTGGGCCCTCCCCCTTCTCTCTGTCTCTGTCAAAAACAATAAAATAAATCTTAAAAAAAAAATAGTCAACAGCCTGTTGAACCAAAATATGAGTTTGAAAAGTCTGAATCAAACTGAATGTAGGGCAGAAAGAATCTATATGGGGGGGATGATGGTAGAAATAGCAGTAAGACTCACAGTCACTACCATCTCACACTCCTAACCTAATGGAAGCAAATAGCCAGGTGAGCTTGTTCAGTATTTCATGTGCATCCAGACCCTCCTAACTTCCATATACAGAACGAGGCTTAGAGACTGCCTCTTGAATTTCCTGCTGCTGCAGAGAAGCAAGGAGGTAGCTGGCATCTAATTGTCACTAGCTAAAGAAGACTGGCCTTGACTGGATAAATGGAAAGTCTTCTTTCACTACACTAGTAGTTTCACTGCATGCATTGATTGGCATAGGGCCTTATGATAAATAAACAACCCACATTCAGTTTTTTACAAAAAATTAAAAAATTGAACAAAATTGACATTTATATTTAAAAGTTTATTTTTATTTTTCAATTTCTAGAAGTGTATTTTTTTTTCTTTTTTCTTTTTATTGTTTTTGGCAGAGAGAGAGAGAGAGAGAGAGAGAGAGAGAGAGAGAGAGAGAGAGAGAGAGATACAGAGACAGAGAGAGAACTGAACTGGGAGAACTCCCCAGTTCAGCATATGGTTCTGCATGGGCGGAACCGGTACTCGATCCTTGGCCCCCGGCGCTGCAAAGTGAGCACTTAACCCACTGAGCCGTCCCGGCTTCCCCAACATTTATATTTAAATGACAGGATGGTAGGAAAATTAAAAAGAAAAAACAAAAAACAGTACTGTCCTGTTTAGAATGGTACATATGGCCAGCCTAGGATCAAATTATTCTCTTGGAGAATTGTGATGTATATAAACAAATAAAAGTCTCTGAGAAGATCCCCAGTAAAGAATCCTTTGTAGATTTGTGTAAGCCATTGTTTTCGAATTTATTTGTCTCTGCATCAAGACTGTGTGTGTGTGTGTGTGTGTGTGTGTATGTGTACAATAGTTAATCCACTGATAGTAAATTCTGTGGACCATATTTTGAAATAGTTACTTTCAAGTTTTCTTGTATGTCAAAAGGGGGTAATAATACCTACTCTACCATTCTCTCAGAGTTAATGTGAGGATGAAGTGAATTGTATATGAAAGACTTTTAGTACCGTATATAAAAGAGACTGCTGTTTTGCTAATGGTTATACTGAAACTTGGAAATGTGAAGGTTACCTCTATGCTACTTAGATGGACTTATTTCCTGGAGGGAGCAAGGGTAAAATCTAGAGATAACAGAAGAATGGAAAATGACATATAAAGATCATTTGAAGAAAATGTACAAACAGGAAAAAGGATTCTATTTCAAAGAACAGCTATGATCAGATAAATGGTTTTCACCTAGATTCAGAGAAGTCCTGGGCCTAATAGATAATAGAAAAGGGCTTGTTTTTCTGGTTGGTGGGTGGAAGTTATCTAGGGAAAGAACTATAAACTACTATAAAAGCATGATTTGTGGGAGGACATTTGCTTAACACATTGAGTATTGAGAATAAGGTACATATCTTTGATATAGTATGATTTGTTAGGGTTGACATGCAAAGTATCACAGATTAGGTGGCTTTAAACAACATAAATTTATATTATCACATTTCTTTGGGGCTAGAAGTCTGAGCTGAAGTTATCAACAGGGTTAGTTTCTTCTGAGACCTATTCATCTCTCCTTGGCTTGAAGATGGCTGTCTTCTCTGTGTTTTCATATGGTCTGTGTATAAATTTTTTCTTCTTATAAGGCTATTAGTCATATTAGCCTTACAGGGACTACCCTAATGATCTCATTCAAAATGCACTTACAGAGTATGTCATATATAAGCACTGGATTTTCAGAGGTGATAGTACTCACTGAAGGAAAGAGCAGGAGTAGGTATGTAGATGTAGTGATGGGAGCAATTTGACTATGAACTAGAGGTTCTGAACTTCCTTTTATTATTTATTCAGTAAACATATTACCTCCAACTTTGTTCTAATACTGTGCCAGAAAGGAGAGATTGATACCAACTTCCACCAATTGAAGATACATATTTTTCACATATTAATGTTTCTGAAATTATATGTGTTTTACAACCATAACTAGTTTATGTGGTAACATTTTTTTCTTAGTTGGTACATGAAATAATGGTGCTTCTTACAATGTAGCCAATGGATTCAATGCAACATGATTTTTGTTTTGTCAAACACAGGGCTCGTTCACAAAATGCTTAAGATTTATGATCTTGCAAGTTACTAGAAATCCTTCTATGATTGTAACCATGCACTATCTTTCATCAACTTGCCCTTTTCTTCTTGGACTTAAATATGTGTTTACTTAAGTATGGTTGTCTATTTTCCCACTGTACTGTCTCCCTCATTCTTTAGCTAAATGAAAGACTTTCATCTCTCTCTCCTCAGTCCCAACTTCTTTCCTAGGCTGTAATCCATAACTGACATCTGAATATTATTAGTTTGTTGTCTTGATGTCACCCCAAACTCAATATGTTGTATCTTTCCCTCTAAGCCAGCTTCCCTTCTATGCTTCCCTAGATTTTTCAGATCTAGTAATTCAGACTTCAAACATTGGAAGCCTTGCTGGATTCTTCCCTCTTTTGTTTCACTTTTTCCAAATATCTAGCATGTTACCAAGACTTGTACATTCTTCTGCTTGCACTGATCTCTTCGTTTCCAGTTCAAACCGCTACCATCTCAGTCTAGGCCCTTGTCTAAACATGCAAGGACTACTATAATGATTTCTACCTCTTCCTCTAATTCACCTTATCTATTATCATCACTTTAAATTTTCTTGAACACTGTACTATACACCTGACTCCCTGCTAAAAGTCATTTAGTGGGCCCTTACTGATCAGTAAATAAATTCCAAACACCAGAGCCTGGTATTCAAAGTTCTCCACAATTACTTCTTTTCAGCTTCATCACCTACCATCTAAGCTGGAGAAGTGGTCTGCACGTTTCAGCTGTCATGAACTTGGCTTGAACCGTTTCCTTTGTCCAGACTCTTATTCCCATCCTCTTGGCATATGTAGGACCAGGCTTTCCTTCAAAGTTCAGTTGATTCCTCCAGGGGGAGCATTTCCTGATATACCTTTTAGTTTACAGTGAACCCTATCCTCTGAACTACTATAGGGCTTAATGGATATAGCAATAATCTTCATTTAGCATATGCTCCCTTCTATGCCTTTTATACATGAAAATGTCTTCACAATAAGAATTAAATTTCTTGAGAGTGGGACTTGGCCATATTTCTCTACATTTCCAGTGCCAATAGTCTTTTAAAGAATAAAATTTTAAATCAAGTTTACGTAGCCCCATTCACTTATTTCACATATAAAGACACCACGATCCAGTTGTTCAAACCCGCTTAGTGTAAACCATAGCCAAATATTTGCTGATATTTATGGATTATAAATTAGAGGGGTGGGTTTATACAGAGTGGTAAGATGAGAGCGTGCTCTGAACAATGGAGGGAATGTAGTCATTTTTGGCAGGTTTGGGAATAGGTGATCCAAATTGCCTGATGGGGAACGTGAAGGGCTACTGGAGGTCAGGGCTGTTCTTCTGCATAACCCACAGGCTCTCAAAAATGTCAGACATTCAATTACGTTTCTTACATGAAGTGACTCTTAGCCTTAATACATTCTTCTTTGCAGGTACCGTATGTAGCAAGAAGAAACTGAAACTCGTTGGCTTTTTGATTCCTTGAGGGCAACAGGCCCAGGGGAAGACCTACTGCCCGGTGATGAGAACCAGCCAAGGGCTCTCCACTTTGTGAAGCAAGCCAGGACGCGCCCCTGGCAGGAATTTGTGGACTAAGCAGCAGCTCGGGCCTTGGCCAAAATCCCAGGAAAAGAGAGCAAGGGGCTTTCCACCTGCCCCAAGATTAACCCGGGACCAGAGGCCTATCGGATTCCAGCCGCTCCTGCCACGCCTCCTCCCCACACTTTTTCCTCGCCCCGCCCCTCACGCTCGACGGGCTCGCTCCCGCGCCAGGCTCGGCGGCGCGTGAACTTGCGCAGGCGGAAGGCTTGGAGGGCCGCTGGGCTGCGGCGGCGAGCGCGCAGGCGCCTTCTCGGGACCCGCAGCGGGCGCGAATCTCAACGTGAGGCGGGCGACGGGGTAAGAAGAGGCCGAAATCCTGGCCCCGCCAGGGTGGGGAGGGGCTGGGGGACGGGGTGACGGTGGTGGGGCTCCTTAGCTGGAGCGGCAGGTTCCCTGCTCCTGTGGTTCTGAGGGTCTGGCCTGCTGGAGAAAGGTGGGGCTGAAACGTCAGGACGGGTCACTTTTGCAAGAAATGCTACATCCGCTGGGTATTTTGTCCACTTTTGGGGAAAGGACCTTTCAGACTAGAAGGAACAAATTAGACCCTGCGAAGTGCCGAAACAGGACGGAAAATTCTGCTGCCCGTGTGGCAACTTCCTGGCCCAGTGGATGGATTAGGAAGTTACTGTATTTTGCTTTACAGATGGAAAAAGTAATAAAGAACCCTTTTTACTATTCAAGAAGAGATAGGCTAAGAAGTTTTGCATATTGCACCACAAAGACCATGGTAAAATGAGATACCATTCCTCTTCACACAGGAAGATCTCCATTCATCATATACTGATGCTAATTGATTTAGGATGGGGTTATACATCCTTGATAAACCCATCCTCGGTGAAAATATCGGAAGTTGAAAATGCATTTAACGCACCCAACTTACCCAACATCATAGCTTATCTTAGCCTACCTTAAATGTGTTCAGAACACTTACATTAGCCTAAAATTGGGCAATTATCTTGAGTTTCATCTCAAGAGGAGTAGCCTTTCCCTTCCTCTCACCAGAAGTAAGAGACAAATGGGTGTTTTGTAGTTATAATGGGATGGGAAAACGCAAAACACAGTATCCAAAAGACCCAGGCAGCACAGTACACTGGAACATGGGTTCTTTTACCTTTCTGATCCTGTGGCTGAGGGGCTGGCAGGCTGCCACAGCCCAGCATCCTGAGGATGGTAGGGCTTATCATTAGCCTAGGCAAGATCAAAATTAGAAGTATGGTTTCTGCTGAATTTGTATTGATTTGGCACCATCGTAAAGTTGAAAATCTTGATCAAACCACGGTAAGTCGGGTTGGTTTGTACTTTATTGAGTACCTGCTTTCTGTCAGCATTTTTCCAAGTGCAGAGAACAAAGCAACAACTAAGGCAGGAGGCTTTCTGCTTGCATGGAACTTATTTATATTCTAGTTGACAAATAACTGTAATTTTCTTTATATGTTTTATTAGAATATAACATGTACAAGATAATACTGTACACTAATCATAAGTTGTAAATTGTTGATTTAACATAAACATCTTTTATCCACTACTCAAATCAAGAAACAACATTTACAGCATCTTTTCAAAGGACTCCCTCTGGAGACCTCTCCCACTCACTATATCCTCTTTCCTCCCAAAGGTAAGTAATCGCTTTCCTGATTTCTACCACTATAGATTAGTTTTGCCTCTTAAGGAGGCTTTCATAAATGGAGCCATATGTATTATTTGGGGTCTAGCTTTTCTTAAAATTATGTTTGTGAGATTGTTCCAGTTGTGTAACAGTACAATTTCTGATAGTGAAAAGAACTAAGAAGAATATTTAAATAAGGCAGTGATACAAATGGTAAGAGGTGGAAACCTTAATAGGGTAGTAGGGGATGATTTTTCTTAGAGGGTGGTGACTTGAAATATAACATGAAGGATAAAAGTTGACCATTGTTGAGAATATTCCAAGCAGAGGGAATAGAAATGGAAAGGAACTGAGATATGAATGAACCTGACAGGTTCTAGGAAGAGTGGGAGGAACTTATAGGAAAGTGGGAGATGATATTGTAGAAGCAGGCAGGGGTCAGGTCACAGGCAGTCTTATTCTAAGTGTAATAGATGTCAGGAAGAGATGTTTTTGATGTCCTTCAGTTTTTAACATGAACCACCTATGGAGGTAGGGAAGTCCTTTCCATTTTACTCATTAAAGAAATCCTACAAAAGTGGCAATCCTACAAAAGTGGGTAACTACTGGGGATTAGTGGAAACATTAACATGTTGGGAGTGGTCTCTTTTGTATTGCCAAGATTTATATTCAAGCACATAATATGCTTCCAAAATCACATTTAATAGGTACTTTATAAGTTAGTCATCTATTCCTCACTCCTTGTCCAGTAGTTGCTCAGCTTCTGTTGAAACTTAAGTATCTGTTGCCTCTCATTCAGTACATGCGTAGTTGATTTTTGTTGGTTTATTTTTTATGTTTAAGTGCAGTACTTTGAATTTATCCTTATTATGATTTCTGGAGTTAGATTTGTTCCATC
Organism: Craseonycteris thonglongyai; assembly: GCA_004027555.1. NCBI lineage: Eukaryota > Metazoa > Chordata > Mammalia > Chiroptera > Craseonycteridae > Craseonycteris > Craseonycteris thonglongyai. Next base: position 295 of record PVKE010044141.1, on the reverse strand, counting down.
ATAGGGGTTGTCTATATCTTTTTTAAAAAAAGATTGATTTTACTGTCTCTATTTCTCTCTGCCTCTGTCAAAAACAATAAAATCTTAAAAAAAATAGGGAAAGCCGGGACGGCTCAGCGGGTTGAGCGCTCGCTTTGAGGCCATGAGGACCGAGGATCGAATCCCGGCTCCGGCCCAGGCAGGACCCACGTGCTGAACTGGGGAGTTCCCACAGTTTGGTTCTCTGGCTGTCTCTGTCTCTGTCTCTCTCTCTATCTGTCAAAAAGTAAAATAGAAATAACTATGCACTGAAGAC
>PVKE010044140.1:0-13119 GCA_004027555.1 Craseonycteris thonglongyai | reverse complement strand
CGAATCCCGGCTCCGGCCCAGGCAGGACCCACGTGCTGAACTGGGGAGTTCCCACAGTTTGGTTCTCTAACTGTCTCTGTCTCTGTCTCTCTCTCTATCTGTCAAAAAGTAAAATAGAAATAACTATGCACTGAAGACAAAAAGATAATTTCTCTCTATAAATGTGAAAAGATAAAAAAAAAAAAAAAAAAAAAGAAGATACTGTCCTTGCCCTCAAGGGACTCATGATCTAGGAAGACACTTACCAGTAACACAAATAATGCAAGGCAAACAAAAATCAGAACAAAAGTCACGTGGTACGCAACAAGCTAAAGTGCAGGAAAGGGAACAGGAGAGAAGAAAATGTCGAACTCTGCTTAGGAAAGGTTAGGAAGTCTTCTCCAATGAGAAGAGACTTGCCTTTAGAACTGCAAAAAAAAAGTAGGAATTGCCCAGGTGAAGAAAGGGAAAAGGGCACAAGGACACAGAACAGGGTGAGAAAATATCTTGTATCAAGACACCAAGGCTAAAAGATCTCAATATGCTCAGAGTATGGCTAGTGATGTTTGAGGCTAGAATGCAGGACACCTTGAAACAGGAAGGATCTGCAAACATAGTAAAGACACAGGTATTTTCAAAAGGCCACCAGTGACCATATGGTAAGGTGACTTATGAAGTCTTGCTACCATCCTGGCTTATCTGATTTTCTGGCTGAAGGAAGGGAGGAAGAGGTCACACATGCTGACAGCATTAGGGCATTTAAATAAAGAATGTTCCATTTTCCTTAAGGAACAGCTTCCAGGATTTCTGGAAACCAGGGATCAAAACAGTCTCCTATGTAGCTTAGGTTCCATCCAAACACCTTACAAGAGACAATTCTGAATGTTAACAAGGAATGATATTAACACACAATCAGTCTGTCAGTCTCATAGTTTCACTGGTGCCCAGTGTTTATTTACACTATATTACCTAAATCAAAAAAGTAGTATCTGGGGAAGCCAGGATGGCTCAGTGGGTTGAGCGCTCACTTTGCAGCGCCAGGGACCAGGGATCGAATCCTGGCCCCGGCCCGTGCGGAACCATGTGCTGAACTGGGAGCTCCCCCCAGTTCAGTTCTCTCTCTGTATCTCTCTCTCTCTCTCTCTCTCTCTCTCTCTCTGTCAAAAATAAATGAATAAATAAAATATATAAAAAAAAAAATAGTAGTATCTTATGCTAATGATTTATATAGTTAATTTGCATTAAACAGCTTTTTCTCTAATTCTGAAAAATATTCTTATGCACCCCGGATCCTGCCAAGGAGAGAAAAACCAGGAAAAAAAAACCTCCCAGGCAACTCTAAGAGAGATTTTTACAGCTAAATTTCAGATCAGGAAGAGAAACAAACGCCTACAACTGAAGTTGCCAATGCTAGAAGCGGTAACAATGGATCATGTGCTCTACACTGGACAGACTACATCTTGACAACTCGCTCAGCCTACAAACTCATCCTTGGGTGGAAAATCGTAGCATTTTTGAAGCAACAGTAAAGTCTGTAGTAAACACTGTATTTGACCCTTTTCATCTTTATAATAGAGCTATAAAAAAGTTGATCTGGATTAGTCTTATGGACATTAAATTTGATAGGACTAAAGCAGTCCAGGTTTTCATGACTCTGCTCTATGGATGAAGGGGAAAAAACGGACAATAATCATAGTGTTTCCTTCACTTCTCCAGTTTCTCAGAAAGCAGCATGCATCACCCTTCTCCAAAAAGTGGAGGTATAATCCAACTCAGTAAACACATTGGGTGGAGGGCCTTGGAGCTGCACTGCTGTCCTCGCACTCATTAGCAAGGGATAAGCGAAAACAGGCAAGAGATCGCGCGCTGCATCTGGAAGAGGCATTGTTCAGGAAGCACGAAACTACCAGGCAGCTGAAGCGTCTTAATCTCAGACACTACCATCCTGAAAATCTGCCTGATTCCTTCAGCAGTTGTGAGCAAGCCTGAAAGAGGAATTCTTCGGACAAGTACATGGGGGCGGGTGTAAATTAAAGGAGAATAACACCTGCTTCTGCAGCTGGCGGACAGACCCCGCTTTAATGTCCTGTCTGCTGGGAACTGAAGGCGTCTCATGTTACCGGGAGGCCTTCGCCCACAGCGGAGCCTGCAGAAAGGAATTCTAGGACCAGAAGATGTGAGGCTTGGTCGGGAGCCAAAAACAATGGTGAAAGGTACAGAATGAAAAGCCCTGTCAGGACAAAGGCACTCAATCACAGAACAACGCGCAACTTGGCCTTTTGAAGAAATGAACCCAAAACCAAAATCACAACTGGATTAACAACTGGTTGATCCCCTTTCACCTTCTAATGCTCTCTGGCTGGCGACTACTTGTTGAAAGCGAAATGAGGAGAATACAGCCGCCAGCAGCGAACAGTGTCTTCATTTAGGGCTAGTTCTGGCTGGTCTTGGAACAGCAGCTTGCAAGATTTATGCTCCTTTGCCTTCCGTCCATGATTTTTTCCATTAAACGGGGAATTTAGAGCAAAGTTACCAACGTAACTCCAACCCAGTGCTGGAGAAGTCCTCGCTGACTTGCAAAATAACTGTGGCTTCAGCGGAATTGTGTGCCCAATAGTACCAGAGGTGAAACTCATAAAAACTGTGCACACTTAGTTTTTAAAAACAAGAGAAAGGACCCTGGAGTTAGGTTCACATCGGATAGAATGGTAGGTTTGGGCCCCATAGAACATACCGGTAGCTAAGTTTGAACGATGGGAACACATACAATCTGAGGGGAGGTTCTTTTGAAGAAAAGCTTAGAAAAGTCTGAAAAGGTATCTATAAATCTATAAATAGAGATGTACCTAGTTTTATGTAATGTACAGATCACAGAGAAGCTATCAAAGTTATCCCAAGAAATATAGAAGGGTGCAAAGTTAAAAGAGATAATAACTTTGGAGGTCCTATGTCACATGGCCCTGAATGTCCACAGAACGACTGGGACCCAGGACAGGCCTGTGTGGTATGATTTCTGTGGGCCAGAAAGGAACCACTGCTTTCTCACCTGCACCCTGATACCTAGAAATCCATTAATGGGAGGCAGAGTCCTTCATGCTCCTGTGAAAATGCAATAACATTGGAAAAGTACCAGTAAAATACAATTCACAATGAGCCCTAAATGACTGAAAGCTCCCCAAAGTTGAGTGAAGGGGAGCAGAGGGAGACTGCGAATTCCTCAGCTCCTCACAAGAGCACAGCTTGCAAGGGGCACCATGCAGCGGGGGTCAAGGAAACAGGAAGTGAAGCTACAGACACGGATGCCAAGGTTGTTCTCTTTGAATGTGGCGGATATGGGTTCTGACGGTCACAGATGGAACTGATTGGGGCAGCACTACGTGACATGAGAAGAAGGAATGGGCCCGGGGGAGAAGCTCCAGGTGTCCAGTCCGAAACATTCTGCCAGTGAACTTAGACCCCGGGGGACATATCCCTTATTCATGGGAAACTATCAATGAACTGTTGTCGTTATTTTAATGCCTACAATGTCGATTGCCATTTTCCATTGTAAACAGATATAAGCAAAGTTTCATTGTTACTTGGAAGAAATGATTTCACTTGATTACTATTTGCTTAATAGTCTGCTTAAAGCATTCATAATAGGAAACTTGATAATTAAAATACATTTTCATAACCTTAACACAAAGAAGTATTTGTTCCTGCAATGACACTTGCTTCCTTGTGTAACACTTGACGAAATTTTAACCATTTTAATACCAAAAGATAGATTTTTGTCTAGAATCACCTCTCTCGCTCTCGCTCTCACCCTGTAGAAAAGGACATAAATTTGATATACATCCCTTCTGTATCTGTGAGCACAGCCCACCTCTATCATCATAAGAAATAACTAGAGCCTAACCCTTACTCTGTTTCACTGAATATATTGAAGAAAACGCTGTATTATATGAGTGCTCACTGCTGAGTGAGATGTTGATCTACTTGGACATTTTCAAACATTGATTTTGTTTTGTGGTGAATTATGAATATACATTTGATATCCATCATATCATTTACTCTCGGCTCTGTCTGGTGGAAGGAGAAATGGGGTCAAGTAGCAATTAAAGCATGGGCACATTTCAAGAGTTCTTAGCACTTTCTGATATTACTATTTTCAATAAGTCTTCTGCCAAGTCTTAATTTGTTCACAGAAAGGTAACATTTTGGATAGAAAGGAAAAAATATGAAAATACACAACTTCTTTAAGGCTACTGACTACATTATGAAGTTATACATTTTCAGTTGATGTTCATATTTTATGATATTCATGCACATTGAGAATTCACTTGACTCTTGAAAATGAATATCTACTTCAAATGTCGCCCTACTGCAAAGAAACCATGTCACAAATCCAATATTATATTGACAATAATCAGCTTAAAGTAGTAAACATAACTCTTCTAGAGCTGAGAACATATAAATAAAATTATATCTTTTAAAGGCAAAAGATTGGCAGGAAAAGTAAATCTCATTTAGTCACTAGTTTAAAATTTCCTTACTTAGGAGCGTAATTCAGCTCCAATATGTTCTTGAAGGTAAAGATTGTAAATTAGACCATCACTCCCAGCAGCAATTTTCTCAGTTGTCATATGCCTATCCAAAGTAAACCTAGTTTATAGACACTTTCAAGATCACTGGGCACTTTTCAGAATGCTGCTCACAGATTATAGTCACAAAATATTGCTTATTGAGTCTCTCTCTCTCCTGTGCATGCAAGAAAATATTAGCTAAGCCTTTTCTCAGACACTATCCTGAAGGGCAGCAGCTTTCCTAGTATGAAGTGATTTCAATTATCTAATATATTATTTTCTCTTAAAAGAAAAAAATGTAGCTCTATTACTTGAAAAACTACCATATCTTGTCGTGTATAATATGCTCCTGTGTATAACGCACAATCACTTTTTTGGCCAAAACTTTCAGGAAAAAATATATTTTGTTTTAATTTTTTAATTATTAATTTCTAGAGGTACTCATAAGCATAAATAACAGACCTAAAAAATTATATAGATATGGAATTAGTACTACCCATGTATAATGAGCATCCTTATTCTTCCTTCACAAATTTGGGCAAAAATGCTATGCATTAAATAAACATGGCCAAATAAGGTAAGTCTGAACTTCTAATATAATGTATTATGGTTAAACAAAGCATGGTGGATACACATTGCAATTTGATTCCATAAATGATGATACAATGCCTCTATTTCCTGGGTGAAATTTGAGGCACAGAAATAAATCAGCTATGACAGGAAGCCCAAGACATTCACACGGGAAAGGAGGTTTTGCTGCCACCATCTTTCCTAGGCTACTTGGGATTTCATTAAAGACAGAAATGTCCAAATTGACTTGTACTTACAATCAAAAGAGGAAGGAGGTTGAGGAGCCTGTGGTCTCTGCCCTTTCCCATAATCACCACCAAGTCAAAGGCCAGGGCTGCTGTGGAGCTGGGCCACCGAAGAGCCAGCTTTGAAGGTAGGTGGACCTCTACTGAAAGCACTTTCACCAAGCTCCTTGATATCGGTGACACTGAAAGCTCCCTCCCCCTAAAAGAAACGCTTGTTTATCCCCTTGCCTGCATTTGCCTGTATTTGACCCCTTCCTTATTAAAACCACTTCTCTGATATTTCTAGGCCCATGACTGTCCTCTTCTTTTGACCATTCTTAAAATGTTGGCATTCCTTCAGGACCTATCTTAGGTACTATACTCATTCTATACACTCCCTCTGAGCAATCTCATTTACTTCCACAGATTTAGCTCAAACTATATGCTTATGGGTCACAAATCTATATTTCAGGCCCTGATCATTTTCCGAGTTCCAGACTTATATAGAGTAGACTCTCTGTTAACTGGAACTCAAGTAACTGGTTGCATGAGAGTTTGCTGGTTGCTTGAGTTCTGGGTAATGGACAATGTACTTACATTTATCTGGCATCTACCCATCCCATCTGTGCCGGTTAACTGAGAGTCAGTTGTATCTCCTCCCTGTTGGCCATCACCCATTCTACTTAATCTTATACCACCAGCAATGAAGCTATCACTAAATCTTGGTTTTTATTCCTCTTAACTGTTTTCTAAACCAATCCACCTTTCTCTATTCATGTAACAAAGCATCTGGTAAGACCAACACAGCTGTTACCACAAATTTCAGCCACAGTTCCTAATTGCTCCCATATCCCTGGCCTTTCCTTTCTATTTCATCCTTCACACTGCAGGCAAAATGATTCTTCCAACACAGATATGATTCTACCATGCCCTTGCTTAAAACAGACTTTCAACTGCTTGCTGTATGAGGTCCAAAGTACTTGTGTGGGTTTACCAGTACCTTCATTATCTGGGGTTTTCTTAGTCTACCAGCTTCACCATAGTCAGCATTCTCTTCTTCACATTCTGGGCAATCCCATATTGAACATCTTTAATTTCTATATTATGTGTGGCCACTTTCTCTTGCCTGGAACCACCCCTTTCCCCACTTGGTTCATTTAATTCTTTAATTGGCTCATTTAAATATTGCCTATTTCATTCTCTCTCTCTCTCTCTCTCTCTCTCTCTCTCTCTCTCTCTCTCTCTCTCTCGTTTTCTCTCAAACAATAAAACAAATGTGTAAAGAAAAGGGGGGGGGGGTGTCAGGATAGCTCACCGGTTGAGTGCTTACCTCTTTACCTCTTAATCAGGAGGTCCAGGATTTGATTCCTGGCGCATGCAAACCCATATGCTAAACTGCGGCACAACTGGTAACTGCTGGGATGGTTCAGAAGGTAAGGTTCTCACCTTCCATGCGGGAGGCCCCAGGACAGTTCCCACCCCATGCGGGCCCACATCCACTTGTGTGGAATGAAACCATGTCACAACTAATGATGTACAGCTATGGAGACTGCTCTGGGCCCTCCCCTCATCTCTCTCTCTCTCACCTTCTCTCTAACAATAAAATAAATATTTAAAAATAACTAACTAAATCAATAAATACTGTCCAGTTCTGTAGCCAACTTTCCTGCCCAACCTCCTTCCGCCACTGCCACGGTGGCCATCAGGTGAGGTGCCTTACCATGTACATTTAGAACCTTCCGCTTCCTCTAGCAGACATACAGTAACTTTCATTTCCTTTCCTTACTTACTGTTATCTTATTTTCTATGCCGGGACTGTGATCTCTATAAATATTAGGGAACATTTTTGTCTTCATCATTATGTGTCTTTGGTATACAGCATAGTGCCTGGCATACAGTAAGTGCCTAATTATTACCTCTAAATAGAGAAATAACATGGAAATGGGCAGATCAAGTTCTGAAATAACTAATGCGCTAATCATTTTGACACATAATTGGAAAATATCATGGCTGGAAAATGAGATTAATCCAGTTGGTGACAAATGTTAAGCCTTGAACTACAGGGCTTTTAAAATTTTTATATTTTAATCTTATTTTATTAGCAAGCAGAAAGCAAAGCAGATGTTCAGGCAGGAAAATTATGTGAGTAGGTCTTGGCTTTTAGAAAGGATAATGATTGCAACATACAGAATGGGTTGGAGAGAAGGGACACCACCGAGGCATCTACTTAAAACACTTACAAGAGAGGTTGTAAACCAATGTCACAGCAAAAGGAATAAAAAGAAGAAAAAGGATTTGAGAGGCAGTGTGGAAATGTGACCAGCAGCATTAGAAGATTGCCTATATGTGGAAGGTGAGGGGAAAAACCATCTAAAGATTAATATAAGGCTCCAAAATATAGTTGATATGGGGGACACAGCAAACAAACGAACAAAAGGGAAGAACAAGGTAAGAATTGATAAGGTCCTTCATAAACTTTCTATGGTTGAGAGATATTCAACAAGTAACTTAAAATATAGATTTGAAATGCAGAAGAGGAAAAGTTAAAAAAAACAACAACATGCATTTAGGTTTTAGCTCTAGAGACGTGATGGCTGAAGCTACAGGGTAAGAAAAACATGAGAAAAGGAGAGGGGATGCTCCTTAGGGGAGCTGCAATGTATGGGACAAGCTGAGGAGGGACAGGTAAAGCAGCAGAAGAAGCAATGACACATACAGGAGGAAAAATGGAATGGTGCCCTGTGAGAGAAGCAAAGCAGATACTAGAAGGGAGAGATGAGTTCAGCTTTGAGGCTATTGAGTTACAGGTCTTTGTCTGATCTGCGGTGGAGATATTGAATGGACTGTTGGATAGGTCTAAGATTTTTAGAGGTGGATCAAACTAAGGAGGTAAGTAAGCTGGTAGGCTAAGAATATAACCCCAGACACATCCACAATGAAGAACAGACAGAAGAGGATTAGACAGAGGACTGGTCAGAGACGAGAAGGACAATCAGGTCAGTGTGGGGCCCCAAAACCCAACAGCATAGAGAGAGCTCCAAAACGAAGACATAACTCCCAATATCAATGATTCATTCAAATAAGCAAAGTTCCCCAAAAGGTGCATCGGGTTTAGCGAATTAAAGGTCACTTCAGGTTTTAGCATGAGCAGTTTTGGAGGAACAGTGAAAGGAGAAGCCAGAATACAGTGGGCTGAGCAGTAAATAACATAAAAAAGTGACATGGCTGGACAACGAAATCAGACTGTCTTGGAGGTTCTATGTGTGGAAGAAACACAAGAACACAAGTGAAGCCAATAGCCTTTGAGGGCCCATTAGCTATCTGCTTGCTGGACCAGGAAGTGGGCTTCACAGGACGAACACATGCAAAGCACCAGAGGCAGGGAATGGATTGGTTTGCTTAGAAAACTCGAGGCTTTGAATGTCTGGGTAGAATAAGACATTAGGTGAGACACAGAAGTCAGATCAGAAGAGCCTTCCAGGCCTTAGTGAAGCAAGCGGATCTTATTCTGAGGTAACAGAGAGCCATGGAAAGATTTCCATCATCTTACTTGTGACTTACACTGGCAGAATAGGGAGGGAGAAAGGCTGGGGGCAAGGTGTGCAGAACAGGAAGGAAGAATTGAAAATAGTACAGGAAGGAGATGACAGTATAAATAAATAGCAGAAATGGGACAGGGTAAGAATTATCAAGGATCGGTGATTAAGTGGCTAGGGGGAATGAGGCATGGAGGAAGTAGAAATACACAAAAAGACCACTGTTTCCGGTTTCCTCCATTAAGGGGGAGGGCAATATCAGCAATTATGGAAGTACACAGAAAGGCAGATTGTGTTTGGAGGAGGAAAGAATCATGAATGCAGCATGGTACATTGTGCATTTGAGGTTTATCTTAATGTTCCCAAAGGGTACAATCCGGGCAAGTTCCTGGACCTAACGTTCCTGGTGTGTAGTACATGTCAGGGAAATTTGGTGTCTGAGAGCAAGCAGAACGGAGAATCGTGGTGAGTCTGGGCTGAAATTCACTGCCTTGAATTTCAGACTTGACGCTAGTTCACATACTCTCTCTTGAGGACAGAACTGAGTGTGGGAATTAAACCTCCTCCAATGGGAGTTTCAGATTGAAATAAATCAACTATGGGTTGGAATAATCAGGACACTGAGAATCAATAGATCTAATGGATCCTTACAAATGTCTCTTGCTGTGCTCGCTACGGCTACTCACAATAAGGGTATAGGAATTTAATTGGTGGATCCCAGTTCTGAGCCTTTGGCAACTATTAATATATAGAAACAGAGGATGAGGCAGTGGCTTGGGGAGGCAGCCAGTAGAAAAAAATCAAAGCAGCTAAAACAGCCTAAGATTAAAATCTACCTGCCATGATGTGACCCAGACAGAGAAGCTTAGTCTGATCCTTGAGGATTTTGCAGGGCCTCCTTATACTACTATATGACTGTGATATGCATATTAACCTGATTGCAAATGCACACTCATTTGGGGAAGGGACCAGTAGTATAATAAACTGGCTTTTATGTTCTCTCTCTTTCCTTGTGGCCTTGATCCCTGTAGATTGAATTGCTTCCAGGTCAATGTGAGCCCTACAGTGAATCTTTAGACAGAGGGTATGATTTATTTGGAACATAGGTATTGTGCAAGAAAGTAATTTCTTCTCCATTTTAGCCACAGTGTCCTTTTGCTCTAGAATAACTCAAGGCAATGTCTCATGTGTGTGTGTGTGTTTTTTCAGGCACCCCTCTCTCAACAACCCCAAGTAGCATTCTAGTGGGAATTTCAGAGGCTCTACATTGCAGCCAAGGAGTAATTTTTCATTTAGAAGGATGGCAATCCCGGAAAAGTTTTAGTTTATGGAGGACTAAGGAATAACTAGGATTGTGTGGCTGAAGTAAGAATGTTAGGGAAGTATTTCAGGCTGCGAAATAAGAGTAAAATGAATATATATATATATATATATATATATATATATATATATATGCGCGCACGCACACACACACACACACACATATACACACCTTCACAATGGTATTGTCAGAACTGGTTGGCAAATTAATGAAACCAAGTTTATTTATGATTTTACCTGCTTTAATATAAAATTTATCTTGCATGTCCAAAGAACATCACTGTATTTTAGATTAAGCATAACAATATGAAATTTTACAAATTTAAGGCACAATAACTATAATTCTGGCAAGGACTATCATTTATCATTGCCAAATACTTTCCACTCTAACCTCATTTCTTCTTGGTTGAAATTTGTACAAATGCTTTTCCTCTAAGGGACAGGCGTTTCTCTGCCCAGAGGTGAGGCAACTTTCTAAAAAGATAATCTGACGGCTTCTGAACCACTTTTTAGCCCTAAGCACAAAAAGCAATAATGCCTATTGAACCATTAAAATGTCAGAATTCTTGAACTTTAAACACAAAGACCCATGGAATGAAAATTAATTTTTCAGGTAAAAATTTAAATGTTTTAATAACAGTTCAAACTTATTCTAGAATATTAGATCGAGTTATAGCAACTGAGTAATATGAATCGATCTATAGAGATTGACGTGCACTACATATATTTAGCCAAAAAATATATATGAAATAGATAACATATTAGATCAAAATTCTGATAAAGTTAAGAATACAAATACTAATCAGACTAGTATCTTTATTAAGTTACTGAATACATATTCAGACTTTTACAAGTTGTCTTACAAACCTTATCCTGAAATCAGTTTTCCTACTTCACTTCTAGTCTGCAAACCAGAAGTAACTACTGATGATTCTTTTAGCAGTTTATTCTGCTATCCACCTCCACAATCCTAAATAATAAACTATTCTCGTTACCTCTTGATTTGCATATCTTAGGCATCCTCTATTAACTTTCTATTGAAAAACAAGAAGCATTCTTACACCCATGCCCTGTGTCCCTTCCTCTACACCCTCCAATGTAGTTATATCACACTTTTATTATGCTCATTTTAAGCATGATGTATGTTGTTTTTCCTGCAGCAAATAACTGTGTCTTTTGCTGGCTTTCATGAGTTTCTGTCATTATCATTCATGGTTTCCAAGTTCTTCAAGTAAATAAAGAAGACTCATGAACGCTTTTCATCACTTGGGCAAGCACTTCAAGGAGCAAACAATTGAGTCGTCTATTTTTCTCACAACTCCTTCCTGGAGTGTGAGTCCCTGTTCAAGCTGGAGGAGATGCTCAGCGCCTGCTCCTCAGCTGCTGACCTGCACCTTCATTTATTCTGGGTCCTCCTGTGTCAGGTGTCTTTCTCTCCCTTGCTTTGCTTCCTTTTCGGATAGAGAACGTCTAATGCAGTGCTACTCTGAATGGCATCCACAAACCATTCCTCACACTCAGACTATTATCGTTTCTGCTAAGAACAAAGATCAACAGTAAGCATGTAAAAGCTTTTCTAATGGCGCGATATTGCCCCTCCGTCCACACATCTGATCCAGCTGTAGGCCAGTTCAGGTATCACTGAACTAGCATGAAAATGTATGTAACAGACAGGTGTGGTGGGACCATGTCCTACTGGGTGATATTTAAAGTTTAGTCAGTAATAACCCGAAAGTGTATAAAAATATGAAAAAATGTGAGGCCTAATTTTAAGTTGCTTTTCCATAATTTAAATACATTTTTTTTCTAAATATATAGCCTGTCACTTCAATAAAGGTGGTATAATTTGTAATGTACCAACCCTAAATATTGATGGGGAAATAAGCTTGATTGGACTTCTTGTTGAGAAGAGCCATAGATTTCTGAATGTGACAATTGAGAGGGAAGGGATTCCAAAGAAATAAAGACTAAAAAAGTCCATGCTAGTTTACTTACAAGTATGTATTGAGGTTGAGCGTTTTAAATATTAATTGATTGTGATGTGGAAAAACTATACTGTTCTATTTGCCCCAATGATTAATGAAATAAGGAGCCCCTCAACAGTTAAGCACTATTTACATATAAAAACATGAAGAAATGAAGAAGTTCTATCAAAGAACTTGACAATCACATCATAGTTCAATATATTCAGAAACTGGCACATATAAAGCATAAAATTCCAACTCAGAATAAATCAAATAGCAAGTATTTTTTATTACAAGTTGACAAATGCTCATATATTGTTAATGTAATGAGTTTTTGAGTATATCTGAAGTTTGCCTATGAAGTTATAAGGGAAGGTTTTTCATAGCAAAAAAAAATGCAACTAGAATTAATCTCTAGAATATAAACTACTAAATATTACAGGGTCTGTTAATGTATCTATCAATGACATTATGAAAAATTCTTACTACCAAAAAAATTTGTCAGCTAGATTGTATAGTATGAGTTACATAAAGATAAATGCATTACATTTTAGCTTAATCTACTAATTATAGAATAAGATGAAAACTGATTACAGACAACTTCTTTGCTTGTTGGGGTACATTGGTTTTCAAGGGGGAAAAACTGTCTCCACTGGAAAATTAACTCTTGATTTTCCTGTAAAAGAAAATCACTGAGGTCCCAAATTTAAAAGATATAAACTAGACCACCAGATTTGCTTATTTTTCTGACATCATTGCATTTTTAATAACCTTAATACTCACATGAGTGAGGAATGCAATCTGCTTATAATAGCATAATATTTAGAGAACTTTTGCAGATTATTATGACATAATTTATAATTTTTAACACAATCAATGATGTAGGGGATAATCTTAATATTGAAAATCTTGAAAAATTCATCACTGGACACCTTACAAATTTGATAAAAACACTTTTATT
>PVKE010044139.1:0-13116 GCA_004027555.1 Craseonycteris thonglongyai | reverse complement strand
CCCCCAGAGGGAAAACAGACTCATGCGTAAAGCAAAAAGAACCACATCAAACACAATGCACACCTCAGAATCCAAAACCCCTCCAGAAGATCAGGGGCAGTCTTTAGTAAAGGACCTTGCACACTTGGAATCAAATCTAAGTGAAACAGAATTCAGGGCTGCATTAATCAAGACACTCAGAGAGCTCACTCAATGCTGGAAAAGTACCCAGATACAGTTAAATGATCTCAACAAGAAATTTTCTGAACAGAATGTGTACTTTACCAACAAAATTGAGAAGCTAGAGCAGAACCAAAAGGAACTACTTGAAATGAAAGGCACCATGGGAGAGCTGAAAAAAGAACTGACCAGCATAGGAAACAGGGCTGACCAGCTAGAGGAAAGGTTGAGTGAAATTGAAGATACAAACATGGAAATGTCACAGAGGGAAGAAGAAAGGGAAAGGAAAATCAAGAGAAATGAAAGAGAGCTACAAGGACTTTCTGACTCCATGAGAAAGAACAATATTAGAATAATAGGGGTACCAGAAGGAAGCGAGATGAAATCTTCTCAGAGTCTACTAAAACAAATAGTGGATGAAAATGTCCCTAACCTGTGGAAGGAATTACAGCCCCAAATCCAAGAGGAAAGCAGAAGCCCTAACTACCTAGACCCTAGTAGATCTTCTCCAAGGCACATTGTTCTGAAGATGACAAAAATCAATGACAAAGAAAAAATCCTCAAGGCTGCCAGGGAAAAACAAAACATAACGTTCAAAGGAAAACCTATCAGGCTGTCACCAGACTTCTCAGCAGAAACTCTGCAAGCCAGGAGGGAGTGGAGCCCAATCTTCAAAATATTAAAAGAGAGAAATTTCCAGCTAAGAATTAACGATCCAGCAAAATTATCCTTTAGATATGAAGGAGGAATTAAGGCCTTTACAGATATACAGAAGCTGAGGGAATTCTCCAGCTCAAAACTGGCACTAAAAGAAATACTAAAGGAGGCTATCCGACCTGAATCCAGAAATCAAAATAAATGGAGAAAAGTTGGGACAACAAAGAAATAAAAAGGAAGGAATAAATGTGTACAGGATATCCTCATATATCAACCATCACCCTGAATGTAAATGGACTGAATTCACCAATAAAGAGGCACAGGGTAGCAGACTGGATTAAAAAACAAAATCCAACCATATGCTGCCTACATGAGACACACCTCAGCCACAGGGACAAACATAGACTCAGGGTAAAAGGATGGAAAACAATACTCCAGGCAAATGGCAGTCTGAGAAAAGCTGGAGTGGCCATACTGATTTCTGATGAAAAAGACATCAGGATAAAAAAAATAATAAGACATAAAGATGGACATTACATCTTGATAAAAGGGACAATACAACAAGAAAACATCACACTCATCAATATGTATGCTCTGTATCAGGAAGCACCAAAATTTATAAAGCAACTACTAACAGATCTAAAAGGAGAATATGACAAAAATACAATTATAGTAGGGGATCTAAACACACCTCTGACAACATTGGACAGATCATCCAAGCAGAAAATAAATAAGGAGATTGCAGCTTTAAATGATACATTGCAGGAAATGGACATAATTGGCATTTACAGGTCATTCCATCCTACAACAAAGGGCTATACATTTTACTCTAGTGCACATGGAACATTTTCAAGGGTAGAGCATATCCTGGGAATTAAATCCAACCTCACCAAATTTAAGGGCATCCAAACCATACCAAGTGTATTCTCAGACCACAAAGCGTTGAAACTTGAGATTAACTGCAAAAGATCAAGTGCAGAGAGAACCACATATACATGGAGATTGAACAACATGCTATTAAAAAGTAGCTGGATCAAAGAGGAAATTAAACAAAAGATTAAAAAAATTGTAGAAACGAAAGACAATGAAAACACGACGTACCAGAATTTCTGGGACACAGCCAAAGCAGTATTAAGAGGGAAATTTATATAATTACGGGCCTATCTCAAGAAACAAGAAAAACTACAAGTAAACCCCTCATATCTCATCTTATAGAGCTAGAAAAAGAAGAACAGAGGTCCCCCAAAGCCAGCAGAAGAAAAGAATTAATAAAAATCAAAGCAGAACTTAATGAAATTCAGAATAGAAAAACAATAGATAAAATTAACACCACAGGGGAAGCCGGGATGACTCAGTGGGTAAAGCGCTCACTTTGCAGCGCCAGGGACCGAGGATCGAATCCCGGCCCCGGTCCGTGCGGAACCATATGCTGAACTGGGAGCTCCCCCAGTTCAGTTCTGTCTGTCTCTCTCTCTGTCTCTCTGTCTCTCTGTCAAAAATTAATAAAATAAATAAACTTAAATTAACGCCACAAAGAGCTGGTTCTTTGAAAAACTCAATAAAATCGACAAACCACTGGCTAGGCTCACCAAAGGACAAAGAGAAAAATCTAATATTTCCAGAATACGGGACGATAGGGGAGAAATTAAAATGGATGCTGCAGAAACATAAACAATCATAAGAGATTATTATGAAAGACTCTATGCCAACAAATTTGACAACCTAGAGGAAATGGACAAATTTCTAGAAACATATAGTTTACCTAAACTGAACCAAGAAGATTTGGATAACCTCAATAGACCAATCAACAGTACAGAACGTGAAACAATTTTCAAAAAAGGGCCGAAAGGCAAAGGGCCTGGACCAGATGGCTTTACCAATGACTTCTACCAGTCATTCAAAGAAGAACTATTGCCCATCCTCCTCAAACTGCTCCAGAAAAGTCAAGAGGAGGCAGTACTACCCAACTCTTTCTATGAAGGTAATATCACCCTAATACCAAAACCTGGGAAAGACAATACCAAAAAGGAAAACTATAGGCCAATCTCACTGATGAACACTGATGCAAAAATCTTAAATAAAATTTTAGCTAATACAACAATGCATTAAAAAGAGTATTCACCATGACCAAGTGGGATTCATCCCAGGGGTACAAGGATGGTTCATCTACGCAAATCAATCAATGTAATCCAGCACATAAGCCAAACAAAGGATAAAAACCACATGATTATCTCAATCGATGCAGAAAAAGCATTCGATAAGATACAAGACCCATTTATGACAAAGACACTGAATAAAATGGGAATTGAAGGAAAGTACCTCAACTTAATTAAGGCCATATATGACAAACCCTCAGCAAATATTATACTGAGTGGGGAAAAGCTGAAGCCTATTTTCCTAAAATCAGGAACAAGACAGGGATGCCCCCTGTCACCACTGCTGTTCAACATAGTACTAAAAGTTCTATCCAGAGCAATCAGACAAGAGAAAGGAATAAAAGTTATTAGAATTGGGAGAGAAGAAGTTAAACTGTCACTCTTTGCAGATGACATGATCCTGTATATAGAAAACTCTAAAGACTCTATCAGAAATCTATTACAAATAATAGACAAATACAGTAGCGTCGCAGGATACAAAATCAATGTCTCAAAATCAACTGCGTTTTTGTATGCCAACAATGAAACTTCAGAAAGAGAGATGAGAAGATCCATTCCCTTTGCCATTGCAAACAAAAAAATGAAATACCTAGGAATAAATCTAACAAAGAATGTGATGGACTTATACACTGAATACTATAAGACATTCTTAAAAGAAATTAAAGAGGATACAAAGAAATGGAAAGACATTCCATGTTCATGGATTGGAAGAATTAACATAGTTAAAATGGCCATACTCCCCAAAGCAATATATAGATTCAAAGCCATTCCCATCAAAATCCCACAGTCATTCTTTCAGGAAATAGATAAAAAAATCATCAAATTTGTATGGAACCACAAAAGACCACGAATCGCAAAAACTATCCTAAGAAAAAAGGATAAAACTGGGGGCATCTCACTGCCTGACTTTTATCTGTACTACAAAGCCTCAGTAATCAAAACAGCTTGGTACTGGCAGAAAAACAGACCCACGGACCAATGGAACAGAATTGAAAACCCAGAAATAAACCCACAAATATATGGACAGATTATTTTTGATAAAGGATCAAAAAATATACAGTGGGGAAAAGAAAGCCTATTCAGTAAATGGTTCTGGGAAAATTGGAAAACCATTTGCAAAAGGCTGAAGGTGAACTGCGATCTCTCACCATATACCAAAATTAACTCAAAATTGATTAAAGACCTCCAAATAAGAAAGGAAACAATAAATTGCATAGAAGGAAACATTGGCACTAAACTTATAGACCTGGGATTCAGGGAGGACTTTATGAATCTGACGTCATTGGCAAGGGAAGTAAAAGCACAAATAAACAAATGAGACCTTATCAAGCTAAAAAGCTTCTGTGCTGCAAAGGAAACCATCAACAAAGCAAAGAGGCAACCAACCAATTGGGAGAAAATATTTGCAAGCAATGCATGTGATAAGGGGCTAATATCAAAAATATACAAAGAACTTGTACAACTCAACAAGAAAAAAAACAAGCAATCCAATTAAAAAATGGGCAGATGACCTTAACAGACACTTCTCTCATGAAGACATGCATATGGCCAATAGATATATGAAAACATGCTCCTCTTCACTAGCAATTAGGGAGATGCAACTAAAAACCACAATGAGATACCATCTCACACCTGTTAGAATGGCTATAATCACAAGACAAGGGATAACAAGTGCTGGAAAGGCTGTGGACAAAAAGGAACCCTCATACACTGCTGGTGGCAATGTAAACTGGTACAACCACTATGGAAGGCTGTATGGAGATTCCTCAAAAAATTACGAATGGAACTACCATATGACCCAGCCATCTCTCTACTGGGCATCTACCCAAAAAACCTGAAAACTTTAATCTTTAATGATGTTTGTACCCGCATGCTCATCGCAGCACTGTTCACAGTGGCCAGAACATGGAAACAACCAAAATGCCCTTTGATAGATGACTGGATAAAGAAGATGTGGTACATTTACACAATGGAATACTACTCAGTGATAAGAAATGATGAAATACAGTTATTTCTGGCAACATGGATGGACCTAGAGACCATCTTATTGAGTGAAATAAGTCAGAATGAATAAATCTGGAAAAATATGACCTCACTTATAGGTGGAATATAAAACTGAAAGTTATAAAGACACAGAGATCTATGGACACACTCAATAACTTGGTGATTGCCTGAGGGAAGGGGAGTAGGGGGGAGGGAGAGAGGGAGGGAGGTGGGAGAGGGCACCAGCATTATGAACACACTCAATGGTTTGGTGTTTACCTGGAGAGGAGGGAGGAGGGGGGAGGGAGAATTAGTGGGGGAGGTGAGAGTGGGCACCAGATATATGGTGGTGGAGGGGGACCTGATTCTGGGAGCTGGGCACATAATGCAATGCATGGGCAATGTGATGTGGAATTGTACATCGGGAAACTATCTAATTGTTATCAACCAATGTCACCCCATTAAATTTAACAATAAAATATAATGATATTAAAAAACAAACAAACAAACAAAAACTTAAAAATAAGTTCTAAAAATAAATAAATAATGAAAAATAAAAGAAATGATAAGAAAATGTAAGAAATATGGAGGGCCGCATTAGTAGTTCTAAGATGTGAAGAATAGAGATTACAAAAAAAAAAGGCTGATAGAAGAAAACATAATAATCAGAGTGATATTTGGGAAAGATTATACTGGGTAAAACAAAGAAACAAATAAATTAATAAAAAGCAAAAACACAATAACTAACACTTGTGTATTCTGATCAAAAGTACCCAGGCAGGATTGATTTCTATAGGTAAAAAATGGAGAAGAATGGGAGAGAGAGAAAAAACAAACAAATAAAAAAAAAAAACAGGCTGATGGATACTGGCTTTCCATTCTGATCCTGGTTGTAACCTCTTTGAAAGAATATAGTTCTTTTTTACATGTCATAGAGGCACCTTGATATTTTCTGATCATGCCATTATCATTACACCTTAAAATTTTTATATGACATGCCAGCCCTTGTTTCATTGGCTTACACATCAACTATATTTATCTAACGGATGAAAAAAATGTTGTGAGTAAACACAACTGCCATATAAGGGAGTAATTTCTGATATGTAAATTATTTTGAGATGCTATGCCCCCTGGTGGGTTTGAATATACAAAATTGGTGTAAGAATTAGATTAGTGGTTGGAAATGAGGAGAGTATATTCCTCTGCAATTAGTTAACATTTGGCAAGCTAGAAAAAATCTGGAAAGGAGAGATGAGATTGCATGTAGCTGAGATCTGATGTGGTACAAAGTATTTGATAAAAGTTCTCACAAAATATTGATCCAAAGATAATAATAAGGATGTCTAAGACCTGATGCTCAGTTTGAAATTGTGTTTCTGTGCCATAAGCTCTTCATGATTCTACTGTTCCCTCATATTGTGTTAAATTTACCATAATTATAAATAACACTTCATGTATTTGAAGCATAAAGAGTTTTACTATGGAAAAATAAGTACTTAGAAAATAATTGGAGCATATCATCAAGATGGTGGCATGAGAGGAGCTCTTGAAACCTTTTATGGAAAGAACAACAAATTAAACAACTAAAATCCAACCAGAGAATCCCTAAGCAACACACAGCCCCAGCTGAGGGACCCACTCATCACAAGAAAATACTCAAAGCCAGAGAAAGGGAGACAATTGAGAGAAGGGAAGGAAGCAATGTAGACATATACTGTGAAGCATGACCTGGAGACCTACAGGGTGACCAACCCAGAGTCTGACAGAGAGACTGAGGTGGGAGCATGGGAGTGTGGTTTGAGGAGCAGAATGGCTCTGGGGATGTTGGAGGGTGAGAGTAGACAAAAGCAGAGACATAAGAAGCCAGAACACAGGGCAGACAGTAGAAGGGTGAGCCTAGCTGTAGCTTCATGCCACAGAAAGAACACAAGGAGAGAGCAGTGATAGCATGGTATGGGTGGCCACAGTGTGGCACAGAAGGCTGTAGCATGGCACTGGCATCAGCGGGAGATGAGCCCAGGAGACTGGAGTGTGGGTCCTTCTGCCAGGGCATGGAACAAGTGGCTGGAGCATGGGGCCCATGGAAAATAAGGTCAGTGACCAGAATAGGAAGTAGCTCACTGAAGCATGTTCTAGTAACTGGAGTGCTAATGGTAGGAGCATGCTGGTGGCTGAAGTGTGGAAAGGCCCTCGATGAGGTAGGGCCCAGTCGGATTGCAGCACGGCTTTGGACACAGAACCTGACTGTGTCCCCTTGCTCTATCCTGAAGCTTCTCCCTCCTCCCCATCTCTGCTCAGAGCCTGCATTCAGTCAGCTGATGCCTAGAAGCCACTATTACCCTGTGATGCAAACAGGTCTACAGCTTTTCCAACAAACCCTGCCCTTCACCCTCATTCCTGTTAAAGCTGGCAGAGGGGTCCAAGAAAACTGTGAAGCATAGGCATGGCAGCTTCTGACTGCAGTGGTATCCTGGAGGCATAGAATACCATCACATACCATACCCTCCCAAAGAGGAGACCCACACCAACGTGACCCAGTTAAAGGGATGCCTACCTTCTAAGACATTTCCCACTGTGAGAAAATGAAGTAACCAAGTGAAAATTTTGTAAGATACTGCAAGAACATCAGCTGTGAAGAGAATGAAAGATCTCTTCACATCTACCAGGGAAATAGGCCTTATACCCAGAAAGAGAAACACTCCAAAAGCAATGAGTACCTTAGTGTATAAAGTTGTCACAAAGAAAAGAAAATATCTCTGTAAAATGAACCTGAAAATATGGAAATATATGATCTAAGTGACACAGAATTCAAGACTGCAATATTGAAAATAATTAAAGGATCAAATGGGTAGAATACTAAGAGCAAAAGATCTCAGAAAGAGAATCTAAACAAAAGGAGTACTTCAACAAAAATGTTGAAACTATAAAAAAGAAGCAAATACAAATTCTGCAGATAAACAATAAATTAAAATTAAAAATTAAATAGCTAGCATAGGAAGCAGAGTTGACAAGATGGAGGAAAGAAGTAGTTAAATCTAAGACAGAAATTTGGAAATGACACACAGGAATAAGAGAGAGACCTAAAAACTAAAAGAAATGAATGATCTCTACAAGAATTATCTGACTTCATTAGAAAGAGTAATTTAGAATAGTAGGTATTCTGGAGGGAGCAGAGGAAGAAATGGGCACAGAGAATTGTGCAGAAAAATAGTAGATGAAAATGTTCCAAATCTATGGAAAGAAGTGGAATCCCATACTCAAAAAGAAAACAGCAACCCTAGCTATTGGAATCCAAGGCACATTATACTGAAAATATCAAAGGTCAAAGACAAAGAAAGAATTCTCAAGGCAGCTAAGAAAAAAGAACACCATAACCTATAAAAGCCCATGAGACTGTCATCTGAGTTCTCAAAAATAACTCTAAAAGCAAGGAGGGAGTGGAATCAAGTATTCAAAATATTGAAGAAGATATTACCAGTCAAGAATCATCTACCTAGCAAAGTTATTCTTTAGATATGAAGGAGGCATAAGAAACTATTACAACATAAAGAAGCTGAAGGAATTCTTCAGCAAAAGCCTGGCATTTCAAGAAATACTGAATGAGGCTATTGGACCTGAAACAAAAAGTAAAAATAAACAAGGATAAACTGGGACAACAAAAACATAAATGGGGGGATACCGAGGTGGCTCAGTGGATTGAGCACTAGTCTTGCAGCACCGGAGTCTGAGGTTCTAATCTTGGCCCTGGCCTATGTGGACCTATATGCTGAACTGGGGTGTGCTTCCAGTTTGGTGGTCACTGGGGCAAGACCCTGGCCCAGTTCTTGCACTGCACAGCCCTGCTCCCACCTGTGGAATGAAACTATGTAGAAAACTAATGACATGCAACTATGAGACAGTTCTGGTCCCTCCCTCTTTTCTCTGTCTGTCTGTCTGTCTCTCTCTCTCTCTGTCAAAAACAATAAAAATAAGCTTTAAAAAGTGCTTAAAAAAACATAAAAGGGGAGGAAGTAAATCTTAAACTTCCAAAGACAATGGAAATAAGAAGCATCCTAAAGAAAAGGGAGCACTGAATATATGAGACTTTCTTGTACATAAACTTCATGGTAGCCACTTAAAAAGAATTTTGAACTGAGATACACAACAGAGAGAGAGAGAGAGAAAGAGAGAGAGAGAGAGAGAGAGAGAGAGAGAGAGAGAGAGAGAGAGAGAACAGAGAAAATCATCACCCATCAAACTAAAATAACTGACAGAAAGAAAAAAAAAAGCAATAGAAAAAAAGAGCTATTAGAAAACAAAAGATAAAATGGCTAAAGAAAATCTGCAGATATCAATCATCACCCTAAATGTAATTGAACTAAACTCACCAGTAAAAAGACACAGAGTATTAAACCAAATTAAAACCCAAAACCTAACCTTATGCTGCCTCCAAGAAACACATGTCAGACACAAGGACAAATACAGACTCAGAGTGAAAGGTGGGAAACAATACTCTAAACAAATGGCAACAGAGTAAAGGAGGAGTAGCCATACTTATGTTTGATGAAACAGACTTCAGGATCAAAAATATAAAAGGCAATGGTAGACATTTTATAATTCTAAAGTGGACAATACAACAAGAAGATAAGACACATTAATATATATGCCCCTAACCAAGAAGCATTAAAATTTACAAAGCATCTACTAGCAAATCTAAAAGGAGAAACTGACAAAAACACAATTATTGTAGGGAACTAAAAACTCCCTTGACAGCCATGGACAGGTCATCCAAACAGAGAATAAATAAGGAAATTGCAGCTTTAAATGATACTTTACATTGATGACTTTTACAAGACATTTTATCCGATAACACAGAACTATATATTCTTTTCTAGTGAATGTGGAACATTCTCAAGGATAGACCACACACTGGGACACATAGCTAGCCTTAGCAAAAATAAGAACGTTAAAATCATTCCAGTGTATTTTCTGACCCAAAAGCTTTGCAATTAGAAACCAACTGCAAAAACAAAGTAGAAGAAAATCACATATAGGTGGAGATTAAACATCACATTATTTAAAAAATGACTGGATCAAAGAAGAAATAAAAAATGAAATAAAAAATATAGAGAAATGAATGTTGATAAAAACACACCAAAATTAATGGGATACCGCGAAAGTAGTAATTAAGAGGAAAATTTATATCACTACAGGCCTATATCAAGAAACAAGAAACATCACATGTAAAGAATCTAATATCACATCTTAAATCTTGAAGAACAAAAGAACCCAAGTTCAGCAGAAGAAAATAAACAATAAAATTTTGAGCACAACTAAATGAAATAGAGAACAGAATAACAAAAGAAAAAATAATGCAACAAAGAGCTGGTTCCTAGAAAAAATTAATAAAAGCGACAAGTCCCTGGCTAGGCTCACCAAAGGAAAAAGAAAAAAACACACACAAATAATCCAAATTACAAATGAAAGAGGGAAAATTACAACTGATACCTCAGAAATACAAAGGATCATACAAGAATACTGTGAAGGGCTACATGCCACTAAATTCTGCAACTTAAAAAAAGTGGACACATTTCTAGAAACATAGTCTATCTAGATTAAATCAAGAAGAACTGAATAATACAAACAGACCAATAAATGGTAAGGAAATTAATAGAACCATCCAAAATCTCCCCAAAAGCAAGAGCCCAGGACCAGATGGTTTTACTAATGATTTTACGAGCCATTCATAGAGGAACTAACATTTATCCTCCTCAGACATTTTCAAAAAATTGAAAAAGAGGCAATAATTCCCAACTCATTTTATGAGGCCAACATTACCTTAATACCAAAGCCTGGTAAGAACAACACACACACACAAAGAAAACTATAGACCAATATCTCTCTGATTAATACTGATGCAAAAATCCTAAGCAAAATACTAGGAAATAGAATACAACAATGTGTTAAAAAGACTATATATCACAATCAAGTGGGTATCATCCTAGGGGGACAATGATAGTTCAACATATGCAAATTGATCAATAAGATATACCATGTAAGAAAAATAAAAGATGAAAACCATACAATTGATGCAGAAAAAACTTTCAATAAGATACAACATTCATTTATGATCAAAACATTTAATGTAATGTATATAGAAGGAAAGTACCTCAACATAATAAAGGCCATATATGACAAAAGCCTCAGTGAATATCATACTGAATAGTAAAAAACTAAAACCTTTCCATCTAAAACCAGGAACAAGACAGGAATGTCCCCTGTCACCACTGCTTTTCAACATAAGCTGGAAGTTCTATCCAGAGCCATCGGGCAGGACAAAGAAATAGAAGGCATCAGGAGAAGAAAAGATGGTGGCATGAGAGGAGAACCCCGATACCTACCTGGGAATGGACTTATGAGCAAAGGGGAATCCACGGGGGAAACCCTGAGAAACACTCTCAACTGAGAGAACCAAACAACGCAGAACAACACCCAAAGATTGGAGGAAAAAGGAGCAAGTGGGAGAGGGAAGGGGAAGGAGCAGTACAGGAACAGGGATGCAGATGGCGACCCGGGGCTAACAGAAACAAAAGGGGATTGGGGGACTATGGTCAAAGTAGAGCTAGATTGAAGGATGGCTGGAAGTCAAGACCAGAGGAGAGTTGAAGCCCCACAAAACTGTGGACAATTTAACATCTGAACTTAAGGGGAGGCACACAATGCCTTATTCAGATCATGGTGCCTGAAGTGGAATAGGGACCAAGGAGCAGGGGCAGCTGAACTTCCTGGGCTGGTGGTAAAAGTGCAGGGCACCAGCCCCCAGCAGCTCAGTACACCTGGTCACTGATTTACAGAGGCGACACAGCTGAGCTACTAGATTTGGCTGTTACGGAGCACCATTTCAAGCCAGGGCTCTTGAAGTGAAAACAGCAGCTTGAGCAGAGTGGAGGACTGAGAGGGATCCAGCCAAACTGCCAGTCGCAGTCAGGTGGGCTGGTCACTGGCTCACAGAAACACCATGCTTGGCTGCGTAGACGTGTTTAAAGTGAAAGCTGTAGAGCAGAGGGGAGAAAGACTCAAATTGCTGCTCCCCCACCCACACTGAACCGCCAGCAACCCTGCTGACAGAGGAATCTGCTATTGTGTCTCAGGCCCACCCTAGCTCCTACTCACATGACCACACCCCCTGTCCACACCTTCACTACCCTGCCTTCTAACAGCTAAGCCAGCAACCTGAAGAGCAACCCCAGGACACAGAAACTGACTGCTTCCTTCAACCCTCTCCCAAAAACTCCTCCTCCCATACCAGGCTGCAGTCAGACCATAACTCACCTCACTCTCCCAAAGAGGGGGAGCATTGAGACTAAGACAGTTGGAACAAAAAATAAAAATAAATAAGCAAAAAGAAGTCCATCTTATAGGAAACCCTCCAGAGGGAAAACATCCTCATGCCTAAACGAAAAAAAATACATCAAATACAATGCACACATCAGAATTCAAATACCCTACAGAAGAGCATGGACATTTTTTAGAAAATAAGCTTACACACTTTGAATCAAATTTAAGTGAAACAGAATTCAAGGCTGCTATACTTAACACACTCAGAGAGCTCAGTCAATGCTGGCAAAGAACTCACACACAGTTAAATGACCTCAACAAGAAATTTTCTGAGCAAAATGAGGACTTTACCAATAGAATTGAGAAGTTAAAGCAGAACCAAAAGGAACTCCTTGAAATGAAATGCATAATGGGAGAGTTGAGAAAAATATTAACCAACATAGGACACAGGGCTGACCAGCTGGAGGAAAGAATTAGTGAAATCGAAGATAGAAACATGGAAATTTTACAGAGGGAAGAAGAAAGAGAAATGAGAATAAAGAAAAATGAGAGAGCCCTACAAGAACCCTCTGACTCCATCAGAAAGAACAATATTAGAAAAATAGGTGTACCAGAAGGAAGCGAGATGAAATCTTCTCAGAGTCTACTAAAACAAATAGTGGACGAGAATTTTCCTAACCTATGGAAAAAAATAGAACCCCAAATTCAAGAGGAAAACAGGAGCCCTAGCTACCTAGACCCTAGCAGATCTTCTCCAAAGCACACTGTTCTGAAAATGACACAAACCAAAGGCAAAGAAAGAATCCTCAAGACTGCCAGGGGGTTGGGTGGGGGGGTGGGGGTG
>PVKE010044138.1:0-13116 GCA_004027555.1 Craseonycteris thonglongyai | reverse complement strand
TAGTGTACTATAGACAATGTAATATTTACCGCTTTTAACCCCATTTTATTTTTCCAATACCACTGGATCAAATATTCATTTCTCCACTTAGCATTCGTACAAATACAGATCACCATGGTACTCAGTAACTTCAGACAATCCAAGATAGCTATTGACACTTTGGGAGGCAATGGAAGTTGTTTCTGTATTATTAAATCATAGTTACCTGGGGGAAAGACGGGATGGCTCAGTGGGTTAAGTGCTCACTTTGCAGCACTGAGGACTGAGGATCGAATCCCGGCCCCAGCCCGTGTGGACCCATGTGCTGAACTAGGGAGTTCCCCCAGTTCAGTTCTCTCTCTGTCTCTGTATCTCTCTCTCTCTCTCTCGCTGTCAAAAACAAAACAAACAAACAAAAAAATTGAACTGCCGTATGACCCAGCAATCCCTCTGGGTATCTATGCAAATAATCTGAAAACATTTATCCATAAAGATAAATGCACCTTGATGTTCATTGCAGCATTGTTCGAAGTGGTCAGGGAATGGAAATAACTGAAGTGTCCTTCTATAAATTATTGGATAAAGAAGATGTCATATATATACACAATTGACTATTACTCAGCCATAAGAAAAGATAAAATTCTGTCATTTGGGACAACATGGATGGATCTTGAGATTATCGCGCTAAATGAAATAAGTCGGACAGAAAGGGTCAAGAACATTATGACTTTACTCATATGTAAGATAGAAAGCAAAATAACAAAGGAACAAGATAAACAAACAAAAAAGACAAAGACTCATGAACACAGACAGCAGTTTGGTGGTTACGAGAGAGCAGGGAGGGAGGGGACTCATAGAGGAGAGAGAGTCAAATATATGGAGATGAGAGAAGAACTGACTCTGGGTGGTGAACACACATTGAAATGTATAGATTATGTGTTATAGAATTGTACAGTTGAGACTTATGTAATATTTCTAACCAATGTCACCCAAATAAATTTAATAAAAAATAACATTAAAATAGTTATTATAATTATATTAAATATGTCTAAAATATTCAGAAGACAAAGAGATAGTAAAAAGATACAAATTGAAAGTTGAGAGATTATGCTATTTGAGATGAAAAATATACTGCATGGATATTAAGAAAAACTCTATATTTGGTTTACTCGTACTTTGCAGACTCTCTGAAGAATACTACTAAATTTTACATCTTATACTTTTGTTCACCAAATGTGTATGTTTTCTCACACCACCAAGAAAGACTATGCAAGTAAACAATTAGCAATAGGGTTTAGAACGTAAATATCATGACATCCAATCCAGTGTGAAGAATGTGATAATAGATAGCAGGTTTGAGTAACTCTTGGAAATATAGGCAGGCAGCTCTTAAAAGGTCTAAAAATGACATAGAACTTTGGCCATAGTTATTTGAACTAGGAAAATATGTCCAGTCTCTGACTGAAACTAAAGAAAGCAAGGAGAACAATGAGGAAATAGACTAATTACCAGAAGTGGAATTTCAGAACAGAACTCAATTTAGGAGAATAGAAGCACATGATGTAAGAAATTGGACATCTGGAGTAAGGTCAAAAACCATTCAGCAAAAATACAGCACTTTGTTGGGGTCCCACTAATAACAGGCAACCTGGTGCTTGGTCAAAAAGGCTATTGGTGTGAGAATTCTGACAGATTACTCATTTTACTTCATATTTGATCTCAGGATCTGAATGTTCTGAGCCATCAGGTGGACATTTAGTCTTAACTATGAAAAAGTGAAAAATGCAAAATTAAGTTACAGCGTGGGTCTTACAGAATTCAGGGTCCTCAGACTCCAAAAGCTGAACTTCTATATTCTTTTATCAGAGATGTGCTTCAGTGGTAGAGGAAAAAGAGCTTTTTAATTGAATGAGTTTGAATTAACATTTTTTGTTGTTGTTGTTGTTTCTAAATAGGTGTTGTTATGTGAGTCATTTAATCTCTCATTATCAGTTTCCTTATATTTAAATGTATATAGGGTAGATTAACGACATTGATGGCTTTAATTTTTTACTCTTCCCTTTGTGGATAAGATATTCTTCCTCACTTCTTGATTGTGGAAATAACCATGTGATTTGATTTGATCAATGGTATAATATTACTAAGGATGATGCAAGTAGAATGCTTCGGTTATCTATTTTGGTATAAGCAATCACTCCAAAGTATAGCAATTTAAAAGACATTTTATTTTATTTTAGTTCTGTGGGCCAGCAATTTGGGCTTTTCTCAGAGCTGGGAGGTTTTGTGCTGGTCTTTCCTTGGTGTGTGTGTGTGCATATTCATTCTTCTGATGGTTTGATTTAGGGGCCGATTTGCCCAGAATGTGGTTGGTCTCTGTTTTGTGTGGCTTTTTCATCCTCCAGCAGACTGTACAGAGAGTTTCCTCATACACTACCATGACTTTCTAAGAAGACGAAAGTAGAAGCTACAAAGCTTGAAGCCAGGGCTCAGAAGTTGAACAATGTCATGATGACACATTTTATCTTTCAAAGCACATCACCAGACCACATCAGATTTAAGATGTGGGTAAACAGACACATTACACAAAGACATGTATAAATGAAGGGGAGAAATTATTGTGGTTTCTTTTTTACAAACAATTGGACATACAAAGATATGAAAAGAATTTGTTGAGGCTTGCTTTTCTAATGTCAAACTCACCAGCTATCTTTCTGAAGGATAAGATATATAGAATAGAGCTATACCGCTCATCATTCCTCCTATGTCTGATTAGTCTTTAAATAGCTGACCATAGGTGTGTGTAAACCCATTCCAGACTAACAAGTTGACATTTGGTTACCTGGGGATGCATGAAAACAAAGAAAAGATACAAAATAAAATCAGAAATGAAAGTAGAAAAGTTATGAGAGAGAACACAAACGTACAAAGGATCATATAAGAATACTCAATAACTTAGAAGAAATGGACAATTTTGAAGAAATATATAATCTTTCTAACCAGAATCATGAAGAACTGGAAAATCTAAGTATATCAATCAATAGCAAAAAAATTGAAACAATCATCAAAAAGCTCCCAAAAAACAAAAGTCTAGGACTAGATGGCTTCACTAGTGGATTCAGCCAAATATTCAAAGATAACTTAATACCTGTTCTACTCAAGCCCTTTCAAAAATTGAAGAAGGGGCAATACTTCTTAACTCACTTTATGAGGCCAACATTTCCCTGACACCAAAATTTGGTAAAAATACCACAGAAAAAGAAAACTATAGACAAATATCTCTGATACAGATGCAAAATTCTTAAATAAAACACCAGCAAATTAGTTACAATAATACATTAAAAAGATTATATATCACACTCAAGTGGGGTTCATCCCAGTAATGTAAGGTAGTTCAACATACACAAATCAACCAATGTGATACACCACATAAACAAAATAAAGAATAAAAATTATATGATCATGCCAATATACGCAAAAAAAAAAGCATCTGACAAGGTACAAAATTTATTTATGATTAAAACACTTCATAAAATGGGTATAAAAGGAAGGTACCTCAACATAATAAAGGTCATATATGACAAATCCACAGCTAATATCATACTTAATGGTAAAAAACTGAAAACTTTTCTTTTAGACTCAGGAACAAGACTGGGATGTCCTCTGTCACCACTGCTATTTAACATAGTGCTGGAAGTTCTAGGCAGAGCAATCAGGCAAGAGAAAGAAATAAAAGGCATCCAAATTGTGAATGAAGAAGTCAAATTGTCACTTTTTGCAGATGACATGATTCTTAATATAGAAAACTCTGAAACCTGGCCAAAAAATAAAAATAAAATAACTATTAGTAACAATAAAAAAATACAGTAAAGTTCCAGGGTAAAACATCAGAGTACAAAAATCCATTGTGTTTTAATAGCTAACAGTGAAATATACAAAAGAAAACAAAACAAAAGGACCTATGCTATACAGAGTGCAAGACATTATTAAAAGAAATTTAAGAATACACAAAGAAACAAAGATATTCTGTATTCATGGATTGGAAGAATCAACATAGTGAAAATAGCCATATTACTTGAAGCAAATATGAGTTTAATGCATTCCCTATCAAATTCCCAAACGGCCTTTCTAAAGAAGTAGAACAACAACAACTACAGCAAAAACAAAAACAAACAAAAAAACAAAAACCATCAGATTTACATGGAGCCACGGACCCTCAAATAGCCAAAACGATCCTAAGAAAAAAGAACAAGTCTAGAGGTATCATATTTCCTGACATTACACTACAAAGTGACAAAAATAAAAACAGCATGGTATTGGCAAAAAACAAATACATAGACCAATGGAATGGAATTGAGAATCCAGAAATAAATCCACACATATCTGGGCAGATAATTGTCAACAAAGTAGTCAAAAACATACACTGGAGAAAAGACAGCCTCTTCAATAAATGATGCTGGAAAAATTGGAAAGCCACATGCAAAAGAATGAGAATAGATTGCTGTGTGACATCATACTCCAAAATTAACTCAAAACAGATCAAAGACCTAAATATAAAACCAGAAGCAATAAATTGCATAAAAGAAAATATAGGCACTAAAATTACGAAACTTGGGTTCGTAGAGGATTTTATGAATTTGACCTTAAAGGTAAGAAAAGTAAAACTCATAGACAGAGCAATTTAATGGTTATCGTAGGCTAAGGGGAAAGAGGCAGAGGTAAAAGAGGGTAAAGGGTGGTTAAATATATAATGATGAGAGAAGATTTGAATTTGTGGGGTCAACATACAATGCAATATATAAATAATGTATTATAGAAATGTACACTTGAAACCTATACAATTTCATAAATCAGTCATGCTAATACATTTAATTAAAAATAAATAAAAAAGAGAAAATCTTAAAATCACCCAATTGACCCAAAGACTCATGAGCAATAACAGTTGTTTTAAGACAATGAGTTTTCTGTTATTTATTTTTAATTGTTACATTTATTGGGGGCAACAATTGTTGTGGTACCAACTATATAGTTTCCAGGTGTACAACCATACATTACATTATTTATACATTGCATTGTGTGCTCACGACCCAGAATCATCTCTCCCTCCATCACCATGTATTTCATGCCCCCTCCATACTCCTCCCACCCCCACCCCACTCTCTCACCTACCTTCCTCTTTACCCTCAGGTAACCACCAAATTATTAACTGTGTCTGTGAGATTTTCCTTTTTTGTTACTTTCAGTTTTATATTCCACCTATAAGTGAGGTCATATGTTTCTTGATTCTTTCAGTCTGACTTATTTTGCTTAATAAAGTGGTTTCAAGGTCCATCCATGTTTTCACAAATGGCTGTATTTTCTCTTTTCTAAGCGCTGAGTAGTAGTCCATTGTGTAAATGTACCACAACTTCTTTATCCAGTCATCTGTCAAAGGACACTTTGGTTGTTTCCATGTTTCACTTGGCCACGGTGAGCAGTGCTGGGATAAAAATTGGGGTACATGTATCTTTGCAAATTAAGGTTTTCAAGTTTTTTTGGTAGATACCCAGAAGAAGGATTGCTGGGTCATATGGCAGTTCCATTTCTAATTTTTTTGAGGGATTTTCATACTGCCTTCCATAGTAGTTGTACCAATTTACATTCCTACCAGCAGTGCCCCTGACAAGTGGTTAATATCTAAAATATATAAAGAACTCATATAACTCAACAACAAAAAAACAAAACAAGCAATTCAATTAAAAAATAGGCAGAAGGCCTAAACAGACACGTCTCTCACAAAGACATACAAATGGCCAACAGGTAGATGAAAAAATGCTCAACATCACTAGCAACTAGAGAGAAGCAAACTCAAACCACCATGAGTTATCACCTCACACCTGTTGGAATAGCTATTATCAACAAGACAAGGAATAACAAGTGCTGGAGAGGCAGTTATTTTGTTTAAGAGTAGTACTTAAGTATGTTAAGCCCATACTTAACTGGGTATGCTAAAGCTAGCTTTTCAGATTTTTGTGTAAGGATGTGTTTGTGTATGCATATATATGTGATAAGAGATCAATATAGTGCCTGCACACAGACAATAAATAATGCATTGAATGGACAAATTCTGATGCTAATAAGTATTAACAGAGTGATCTTAAAATTCTTTTGAAGAATCGATAACAGTAGAATGTCATGTAAATCTTGACTCTGGATAATCGTAGATACATTAAATTTTCCTCAAAAGTTAGTTTTCTTTGGTAAATTAACCATGTATTTGAGCTGTAATCACTTACTCTAATTTTATAACATGACTCAATGGTTTTTGTCTGGGGAAGTCAGGCAAGTAGTGACCTTTAAGAAGCCATTTGACCTGGACAGATCTACTCAATGTCACAAAAAGTCTATTTTAAATGATCAGAAGAAAAAGGATAAAAAAGTGGTCCGCTTATTTTGATCACTTTTAAAAGAAGTTATATGATTAAATTTATTGCATAATTTTCCAGCTCTCCATTTTTATATCTATTGTCAGTATAGACTTTGTCACAAGATGAAGATAATACAAATTACTAAATGTGTAAAAGTAATTGAAGTGAGTAAGTATTATTTGTACAAATTTATTTCTTCTCTCTTTTAAAAATTAAGTTTATTGGGGTGACACTGGCTAGTAAATCTACACAGGTTCCAGGTGTACAATTATAATACATGTTTATTTTGATCACTTTTTTTAACTGATGCATAAATATCTGTTCAGTTGAGCAGAAGTTGTTAATAATACATTATAGACTAGAATATTTTTCCTTGACTTTTTATCAAGGAGGGTTAAGGAGTGTTAACCTAAACTTAAAAAGTCAAAATGATAGGTAATATGAGTTTATTTGGGATAAAAGGATTACAATTTGGGGAGCCTAGATTTAGGTGAAACCCAAATAGTGTCCTTATTGTAGGGTGAGGGAAAGGGATTTTTATGAGAAAATAAAATAAAAGGATTAAATACATGAATGGAAAAATGAAAATTTCTATTGTTGCTAACAAACTGAGTTATGTTTTGTGATACAAAATTGCTGCTGATTCTTTTTTCAGATAGAGTATTTGTGGTCAAGATGTCTGCTATCCTGCTGGCTTTATGAATTGTTTGTAAGATAGTGTTGGCCCCGTTTAAGTCTGGCTCAGTTAAAGATTCTAAAGATTCAAGGAGCAAGAAGTAAAAGGCAGATCCCCTGTAATGGCTGCTATGGCTTTATTTTAAAGTGGCTCCACTTATGTCAATGTTCATAACAGCTCATTTTTATTTATTTTATATTATTATTATTTTTAATTACTTATTTTTGCATTTAATGTTTCCTCCTTATGGCCCTCCAGCCCACCCCCTTCCCTCCTCACCCCCACCCCCAGGCAACCACCAAACCAATGACTGTGTTCGTGAGTTTTTGTTTCTTTGTTACTCTCAGTTTTATATTCTACCTATGAGTGAGGTCACGTGTTTCTTGATTCTTTTAGTCTGACTTATTTCACTTAATAAGATGTTTTCAAGGTTCGTCCATGTTGTCACAAATGGCTGTATTTTATCTTTTCATATTGCTGAGTAGTATTTCATTGTATAAATGTACCACAAACTCTTTATACAGTCATCTATGGAAGGACACTTTGGTTGTTTCCATAAGAGCTAAATTTTACAGTATAAATAGAATACATCAAACATAATTTTTTGTGAGAGATTTCTCCCAAATGATATATAAATAGACAGAATTTGCTTTTTGTGGGCTGAATAAGTGAATTTGTTTTCCCAAAGAATTGATCTACAAGGCAGTATTTAAGTCTACATAGGCACAATTTTACCATATGTTAATGCATTATCTGTTTAGGGTATTGGTTCTCAAGTTTTGTTTTCTGTACTTAGTTGAAGGAAGGAAGGAAGGAAGAAAGGGAAAGAGGAAGAAAGAA
The DNA here is from genome assembly GCA_004027555.1 of Craseonycteris thonglongyai. Classification (NCBI taxonomy): domain Eukaryota; kingdom Metazoa; phylum Chordata; class Mammalia; order Chiroptera; family Craseonycteridae; genus Craseonycteris; species Craseonycteris thonglongyai. Next base: position 5,217 of record PVKE010044138.1, on the reverse strand, counting down.
AAGGGAGGTAAGAAAAAGGAAAAGAAAATCTTTAATTAAAAACAAATTAATGCAAAATAATTGAAAGGTTTCATTTTGAAGCCTTATGGTTGTTCGGAACTGTTACAATCACTGGCATTTGTTTACAATGATACAATTTTTGTGAAGAGAATGAAAGGAATGGAGAAGTGGAGGTAGAGAGGGCAGGAGAGAGGGAGGGAAGGAGGGAAGGAGGAGAAGTGAGGAAAAGAAAAGAAGAGCAAAAAAGGAGAAAGAGAAAAATACTTCTCCCTTCTTCAGCAAGGCGTTTAATCACCTCTGAATGATACTTCAAGTGTTTCTTCTTTATAGGAGCAAGATTCAACTATTAGTTTTGTGCTTTGTTGCAGAGGTAAATCGTTGGTCATAAAAAGTAGATTATTAGCCTAAGGCAGTAAAGAGTGAACGTGTCTTATTGACTAAAATCTAGGCATTTATGATGCCAAAACCTGTTCTCAGATGACAGGAGCTTAATCTCTTTTGTGAGGATAACAAATGGACCAGTGGACCAGCATTTATTGATGGTGCAAGCATACATTCTGATCCCAGAACAGCAGGAAGTTTATTTCTGGCAAGTCCTGCATAATCAATTGTTATCACTATTACTAATAAGTGACATAAATAGAAAAACATGCTTTCAAATAGTCTAACTAAAACAAAATGGCATTCTCATTACCAAAATATTAGCTTCAGGAATACTGGGATAACGCAGCAGGTTGAGTGCTTGCCTTGCAACAGTGAGTTTGGGGGATTGAATCCAGCCCTGTGCCATGCAAATCCATGTGCTGAACTGCAGTATAACTGGTAACTGCCACACCTTGGCAGTGAAGATTTTTGCCTTCCTTATGGGAGACCCCCATTTCGTTCAGTTCCTGCCCCATGCAGCCCCAGATCCAACTGTGTGGAATGAAACTATGTTATAACTAATGATCTACAACTATGGAGACTGTTCTGAGTTCTACCCCCTTATCTCTCTCACCTTCCTTCAAACAATAAATAAATATTAAAATTTTTTTTCTAAATTAGCTTCACAAGTTTGTTTTTCTTCATTGATGAGGGAAGAATTGAAGCAAGATTTTGGGCACTTGCCAAAGGTCAATTACTGACTAGTAAGTGATGTGAATGGGTTAAGATTCTGATATCATAAAAGAACTAGGTAAATCTTTTTGTTATGTCATACTATGTCCAGTGTATAGCCCATCCCTGCAAGAAGCTTAGAACCCAGCAAGAGAAGAAAAAGAGATAATGATAAACAAACACCATAAAAGCAAAACAAAATAAATGTGAAGAGATATTTATAAGAATTAGATTACCTCTACTTATAGGCATCATGAAACAGCTAATATCTGAGAAAGATCCTGAAAAGAGTTAGGAATATAAAAATGCAGAAAGCTATTTTAAATACCAGTGATAAACTTATGGAAGATGGAAGTAAGGTGATACTTGGGAAATTTTGAATGGTCATTTCTCTTCTGTCTTTTCAAGCACATGACCTTAGCTCTGGCTAACTGTGGGTTTCAGATGTATGGAGTACTAATGAGATTTATCATGGTATGGCAAGTGGAGAACTGAGGCATTGTAGCTGCTAATGTGAAAACAAACAAACAAAAAGTATTTTGCAACAAAATCATTGTTTTTTGAACAAAGAAATTTCAAATTCACTTATCATCCAGTGAACATTTCAACAACTGAGATTTTAAAGATTTATTTTTATTGTTTTTTACAGAGAGACAGAGAGAGAAAGAGAGAGAGAGATACAGGGAAAGAGACAGAGAGAAAGGGGAGGGCCCAGAACAGTCTCCATAGTTGCACATCATAGGTTTTTCCACATAGTTTCATTCCACAGGTGGGTGCGGGCTGCACAGGGCAGGAACTGGGCTGGGGTCTTGCCCCGGTGAGAACTAAACTGGGGGCACTCCCCAGTTCAACATATGGGTCCACACGGGGCTGGGATTCAATCCTTGGTCTCTGGGGCTGCAAGTAAGCTCTTAACCCACTGAGCAATCCCAGCTTCCCCAACAACTGAGATTTTAAATCAATGAGTTTCTTTCTTTTAAGATTTATTTTATTATTGGTTTGAGAGAAGGAAGAGAGAGAAGAGAAGAGAAGAGAAGAGAGAGAGAGAGAGAGAGAGAGAGAGAGAGAGAGAGAGAGAGAGAGAAAGGGAAGTGCCCAGAGCTGTTTCCATAGTTGTACATCATTAGTTGTGACATAGTTTTATTCCACAGGTGTATGTGGGGTCACCAAGGGTGGGAAAGGAACTGGGGGCCTCCTGCATGGGAGGCAAGAACTTTGGCCACCATCCTGGCAGTTACCAGTTGTCTGCCAGGGTTCAGAATATGGGTTTGCATGGGCTGGGGCTTTGGCTTTGATTTTTGGACCTCAAGGTTGAAAGGCAAGTGCTCAACCTGCTGAGCTCAATGAGTTTCTTTCATAAGGTAGTGAAGATGCTCTTTCTCCTAGAGTAGTTAAAGTATAAGACATACTTTTCTAAAAGAAGAAATATTTGATATGGAGGAAAGAAAATAAAATCTTGTGTGTTGATTCAGTGGGTATCTGGAAGAAGAAAAAGAATGTAGAGGGCAGAGGTGTTTTACTCCTAACCTGTTATACAACCGAGGCTGACCGTGTTTCCTTGAGACAAAAAAAGGACAAGGTTATATAATATTCTATATGCATGAAAAAGTAAGATGATCACAAAACTTTTATTACATAAACATATTGCATTAACAACTATTCTTCAGTGACAGAACCCATTCAAAAATTCAAGTAGACGTAGAGTGGGACTATATTTTATCGCAGTCGTACTATGAATGTTTCTCTGGTGAAATAATCTTCGCAACGAACTTTGGTCTTTCAACACCTTATTATAAACCTTCTCACTCTCCATGCCTTAATTTTGTTTTACAACTAGCATAGCCCTCATTGTCTCAACACTTAATCTACATTTCTCATTTGATCATATATACCAGGGGTGGCCAACAAGTCGATTTCAATAGACTGGTCGATCGCGAGGCCAATTTTGGTCGATCGTCGATTGCTCGCAGTGTCTGGGGTGGAATTCCGTGTACCATGGACTTTGAAGCAACTGTAGCTCTTATAACTCAATGGCGCCGCTGCGGCGCCCGGCTGATTTGAAGCGCCAACTCGAGCAGTGCCAATACAACGCCCGGCTGATTTGAAGTGTCAAATCATAACATACAATCCTAAGAAACCGACAAAATGGGGTATCAGAGTTTATACTCTAGCTGACTCGAAGACTGGCTACATTTGCTGCATTTTACCATATTATGGATCACTCACGACAGAGCTCTTGGTCAGACCCGATTTACCTGTTTCATCAAGAATTCCAATACACTTATACAAAATGTTGTTGGAGATAATTCCAGGTGCTCAGGGGCACCATATGTATGTGGATCGCTACTATACTAGTTATGTCTTAGCTCAAGAACTAGCCAAATTGAAATGCAATATCTCCAGAACGATCTTAACGAACAGGAAAGAATTGCCCAAGGAAATAAAAAAGCCAAATTTTTTGAAAAAAATCCACAGTCGCGTATCGATGGGGTAACACCTTACTTTTAGGGTGGAAAGATAAGAGGATTGTCACTTGTTTGACTACGAGGGGTGACACAGGAATGTCGATGGTCAAAAGGATTACACGAGGTGGTGTGGAAATAATGGTCAAGAAACCCAATATTGTCTTGAATGATATAAAATATATGGGTGGTGTTGATCGGGCAGACCAATATGCATCAAGGTATTGTTTTCTGTGAAAATCGCTTAAATGGTGGCATAAGCTTTTGTTGGGGGGCATGGAAATTTGCCTGATCAATTTCTACATTCTGTATAAACTAGAAAAGACCAAAAAAGGGGAAAAGCCACTCAGCCATTTGTGATTTCTAAAAACACTTGTTGAGCAATTGAGAGGATCATATCGCCAGCATCCTGAGCTAGCGTCTTCGTCGCATTCCGATGAAATCCGACTAAATGGGAAGCTTCACATAGTACTACAAGGGCCAAAAAGGGACTGCAAGGTTTGCTGTGACCGTAACACGCCTGGAGGTAGGCGGGAAGTAACGTATTACTATGATACGTGTCCTGATAAACCTAGGATGCATCTTGAGCATTGTTTTACAAAATATCACACAAAAACTAATTACAGAGTGTAATATTTATCAAATTTTGTTGTTTTCGATATAAAAATAAATAAATTGGTGAAATTTTATTATTTGTATAAGTTTGTTTGTTTATAAATGATTTTAAAGTACTTGTAAAATGTTTCCACAATTTGGCCGAAATCGTCTCGAGTGGCTGGTTCGCACAAGCGAAAAAGGCCTCGAGTGCAAAGGGGTAGAAGACAAAACTTTCTAGTAATAGTTTAATACATTCTGGGAATTTGCCAAGGTCATAAATTCCTAGAATTCTGACAGCCTGACACTGTGATCTCCGCCCACCCAGACAATACATTTTGACTTATGTGTTACACTTGTCACCGGACGCAATGTGTGAATGCAACAGTTACGACTCAACTCATCAAAGAGCACAGTCAGTTAGCTTGAATATTTGGTAGTGTCATACGGTAGCTTCTTTTCTTTTGTATTAACAGTATTATTATCAATCAATATTATTTATCCTCAGTGACCACGTTGAGTTTCAATTTTTCTTCTGTTTAAAATGTAAGTACTGTACCTTTTCTTTGTTTTAAAATAAATTGCTTTTCTTACCTATCTATTTACTTGATAAGTGAGCATTCTTGGCAACAGATCTCTAAACTGCGGTCATTACACTGAGAGAGAAATAAGGGACAGTATTAAAAATATATTAGGAATAACAATAATTCTATTTAAATTAAGAAGTCAGTATTGTAAACCGTAATAAATATATTGTAACTTTAACATACTTCTTGTAAATTTGAATATATCTATATTAGATTTTAATATACTTGTATTGCTGTCCCCGATCGTAATATGCAGTGTTGTTATTATTTCTCTCAATGAAACGGAGATAATTGCCGCAGTTCATGAGTTTTTGAATTTTCTAGGAAAATATTTAATTCAATATTTATTCTTTAAATTGTCATATTTCTTTGCATTCTAGTATACCCATGAACATGAGTAGTAAACCGAAAAAATCAAAAACTTATCACTTCAATGAAGAATGGGAACTCGATTACTTTTTTACAATGGTGAATGATAA
>PVKE010044137.1:0-13119 GCA_004027555.1 Craseonycteris thonglongyai | reverse complement strand
CTTCAGTACATATTTATTTCTATTTTACTTTTTGACAGATAGAGAGAGAGACAGAGACAGAGACAGTTAGAGAACCGAACTGTGGGAACTCCCCAGTTCAGCATGTGGGTCCTGCCTGGGCCGGAGCCGGGATTCGATCCCCGGTCCTCATGGCCTCAAAGCGAGCGCTCAACCCGCTGAGCCGTCCCGGCTTTCCCCCCACTTCAGTCTTTTTTGATGCCCAGAATCTGGAGCTTCTCATGAGGCATAGTTATTATAGAGACTTTGTGAGAATCTAGTATTGTTTAGTAACAAGAGAAGATATATTTTCTGAGCAGAAATAGCTTCAAACAAGACTAAAAGCTTTGAAGTCATCACTGGTCATCTCTCCAAAAGAGGTAGACAGTTTATGGAATGAAACATGTTTTGTTTTTGATAGGTCAATCTAAAGAAATTCTTAGAAATCAATGGAAAGTAGTGTCTATACACTCAACAAATTTCTTTGGTTGTATAAGAAAAGCTGGAACTGGGGGTCGAGGTCAAGCTAGCTGTGTAATCAGTTGCCATCAGGACTAGCAGCATTTCTTGGTTTTATGGAACCTGTCACTTATACAATTTAGTGGGCTTTTGTAATCAAATAATACAAAATCACAACTGGTCAATTCTTACAGATGGTCCCAAATACTTGGAAGGAGCCTGTGCAAGTGATCGGTTCTGAAGATGAAACTTCATTATTTTACAGTAAATGCCCTTAGAGTTCCCTCTGTTGTGCAGGAATAAGAGATGACAAAAACATGCCTTCCTTAAAAAAAAAAAAAAAGTCCAACATGTCACAGAGAACTGTCTGCTATCCAGGTCAGATCAACCTGATGAAGCCAGGTGGTAATAGAGGTATTTCCTCTGCTGAAGAGAGAATTTAAAGTTTTGAAAAAGAGTGATTCAACTGGGCATAAAGCAAATGCTGAAGTACTGCCAATAGGGCATGTTCTATGCAGGCACCCATCTCAGAGCCCATAACATCAGTAACAGTGAAGAGCTGATGCTGTAAACTGAGCATAAGAAATGGTGCCAGGAATTCTGACAGCTGCTGCCAGGTGGATATTAGTTCATGAGTCAATTCTGGGTGCAGAAGGACAGTGAGATTTTTCACCACTGCATCATTCCCTTAATGAAGACATATCCAAAAGAGTAATGATTTGCTCTGCTGCAGCTGGGACAATCACAAGTGGTTGTTTGGGGTTGCTTGCTTCTATCTGTATGTTAAGGTCACAGTGTCCTCCATCTCACTAGTGGAGAGCTGTCATCTACTTCCCAGAGGAACTGGATGATCATTTTCCTAGAGGAATGAGCTTTAACCTAAAAAATTGAAAAAGGATTAACCAATCTCTCACCCAAGGTGAACCCTGAAAGTGGGCTGGTGGCTTCAAAAGAGAGAGAATCTATTGCAAAAGCTTAAAAACCCTTGTAAACTCAGAATCATAGAACCACTGGTGACAGAAATAAAGTGAGAATTATTCTTAGTGTACATGGCCACCAGATGTCATTTTGGAGTTGGGAGAAAGGAACTTAAATTTTGTGTGTATCCAATCATTCTTGCTGGTATGCCATTGTAGCCAGGATCAGGGCAGGGGTCAAAAAAGGAGAATATTGTGGTTCAGATTCTCTCAGTTCTGTTCAAGTGAACTTCCCTTTTTGTATTCCACTCTCAAACTCCTGGGTACCTATGATTTTCACCAGGTAGTCAGGCCCTTGTGGAGTATGTCTATATTAATCTTTTAAGGGTTTTGTAAGAGAGTTTGGCTCCTTGGATTAACCACTTCTGTATTTAATAACCTGTATTTGAGTGTAATTGGCATGGGAGAGCTGGAAAAATCTACGTTGGGACTAATAATAGGTGGGGAGAGAGTCCAATTATTAGATTATATCAAATCTGTGTAATCACATGCAGCTCATTTAATAGAGGTTGCCAGTGAATGCCTTAATATCTGTGCAACTCAAAGAAAACAACACTTTCATGTTCTGAAACCATTCTATAGAACCAATAATACCAATAGTAGAGAATTGAATAGATATATCTATATATGGTAAGCTGGTTCAGATTTATATGGAACTACGCCCAGTTTGCCTTGAGATATGTGCTCACACTCATATATAAGGGCTGTCTGGAAAAAAAATCAGTCATAAATGCCTCTATTTTTTATATTACATGGCTGGATCCTTTCTGGACTGCCCTTGTGATATGTGGCAAAAGGCAGGCGCTAGAAGAGTTATTATATCTATTCACATGTCCAATAAATGTGTTGCTATATATCTAAGAATTTCACGTTACAGATCTGTCTATCTATCTCTCTAATCTATCATCTATCTACTTATCTATCATCATCTATTAGTTATCATCTAATATCTTTCATTTACCATTGAGATCATCTATTGTCTTTCTGGTCTTTATTACGCTATCTAATCATCATGCATCTAATCATTGTTATGTTAAACTCATCAGTATGTGTTCATACCGATGTCTTCACTTCTGATATATCATAACATGAATATTCTACCTGACTTCCCACGTTTAGCTATATTAGCTATAACTTCCAACCCAGTCAGAAACCTGGCACCCACCAGGAGCCATTGATTTATTTAACTGCTCAGTCCCGGTGTAAATGTATAGTGGTTTCAGGTTTTTTGTTTGTTTGTTTGTTTGTTTTGTTTTTTAAGTTTGTACCCTAGTAGGAAACATCTTCATCATGCAAAGTAAAGTGATTTTAGGTACAATTTCTTTTGCCTTTATTTTTACAACTCTTCTCATTTCCAGAATTAACTAGGTCAGCAAAATGTTCCTCTATCCTCATCATTGAGGTTGTGTTATACATTTGTAATACAGTTAGATTATTTTGTCACAGTCTGCATACCAGACTGAGATACCCTTGACAGCTAAATGATATTTTACATTTGCATACATTAAGGTTTATTCTTTTTGCTATAAAATTCAGCGGGTTTTGAAAAATTCATACTATCATGCTTCCAGAATTAAGGTTATATATAGAATAGTTTCACTGCCCTAAAATATTCCCAGTGATTCAATGATTCAACTCTCTTCCCTCTCTCTTTCCCTCAGCACCAGGGACCCCATTGAGTTTTACTGCCTTAATAGTATTCCCTTTTCCAAATGGTTGTATTATTGGTATCATACACTACATAACCATTTCAGACTGGCTTTTTTCACTTAGGAAAATGCATTTAGGGTTTATCTATGTCTATTCATGCTTTGATTATCTTTTTATTGCTAAATAATATTCCATTGTGTGGATGAACTACAATGATTTTTTAAATCACATTTGAATTAGATTTTGCAGTTTTTGGTGATTATGTATAAAAGATATTATATAAATAGCCAAATTCAGGTTTTTGCATGGGCTTAAGTTTTCAAATCAGTTGGATAAATACTTAGAACCAGGATTTCTGGATAATATAGTAGCACTATACCAACTTTGTAAAAATGGCCAAATGGCCTTTCAAAATTGCTGTATAATTTTGTATTTGCACTAGCTGTGAATTATAGCTCTTTCTGATCCCCATCCTAACCAACAGTTGTTTTTTTTGTTTTGTTTGATTTTTTTCAGATTTGTGGATTTTAGTTGTTCTAGTAGATATGCAATAGTGTCTAAATGTTGCTTTAATTTGCAATTCACTTTTTTTTTCACAGTCGCAAAGTTGAGTTCTTAACATTACAGAAAATTATGAAAATGACAAATTTGTCCCAGTCACAGGTCAGGCTATCAGGAAGAATATACCTATGCCTAACGAGCGTAGTAAGACTGAGTTTCGTCTTGAAACAGTCTATCATTAACATGCTTTCTTAATTTTCATCTGTCTTTCTACTCAGGAATCTCTGAGTAAAGGGAAAGTATGGATTACAGGCCTGTTTCTTTCTTCCCATCCTATTACTTCTAGGTTGAACCACCATCTTAAACCTTCTCTGATAAAGGGAACTTCACACTAACCTGTCATTATTAACAAACTTTACCAAATATGTAAAGACAAAATAATTCCAAATAATACGTAGAGTCTTCAAAGGAATAAAACCGAATTACTGCATTCCTGTATTTTTATGAGGTCAGCATAACTTTAGTACTAAAACCTGAGAAAGTCAGAGTGAAGCAAATATCAGGCCAATTTCATTCAAAAATACCAAAATCCTAAATCAATATCAGCACACTGAATATGGTAGCATATGAAAATGTTGTTATATCATGAGCAAATGAAATGTAACCCACAAGTGCAAGATTGCTATAACATTCGTAAATCAGTTGGTGTGATAATACATTAACAGAAAAATAAGAGAGAAAAATAAATATAGAAAAATAATTTGATAAAATTCATCTTCCATTTATCATAAAAATTCCTAGCAAATCAAGAAAGGGGAAGTTTCTTAATTTGATAATGGAAATCTACTAAAAGTCTATCGTGAGCATCTTGCAGGAGGACTGTTGAAAGCTTTCCTGTGAGTTAGAAATGAGGCAGAAAAACATTACTTCTATTCAACATTGTTTTGTAGGCAAGAAGAATTTAAAAACTCTAAGGATTCAAAAGAAATTAATGAAAACATTGTTATTCTTAGACAATATTATCACATACGTTTACAATCTGAAACTGTCTGCAGATAAGCTATTTTAACTAATAAGTTCAGCAAGTTTTCTGAGTACAAGGTCAACCTATAACTTTTAATATATTTCTATGTAACATGACAAAGTTAAAAAACAAACTGTAAAAATGACTATTTGTAAAAGCATCAGAAGTATAAAATTCCTGGATATAAATCTAATGGGAGATATGTAGGCATCAATACAGAAATCTGTAAAACATTATTGATTGGAATTAAATTTTCACAGAAGAGTTCAAGGACTTAATTTTTTACATCAAATACAATAGGCACTGATTAAAAGGAATTATATTTACCTTATAAGAGAGACATCTGTTGGGTTCTTGAGCAGATGTTAAACTCTCCAATTATATGATATCTTTTTATTTAAGTTCATAGAAAAATACAAACTAAAATTAAAATAAGCTTTTTTAAGATGCTTTTGAGTCATTAAATAAGAAACTGTATAGATTAGAGTCAAAGTCATGAATGTAACCCTTGAATACAAATGTAAACATGAATTGTACTATAATCAACTGGATGTTTTCAGCAACCTAGATACAAAGAGGGTAACTGAGAGAGAGTAGAGATGCGATTTATTTCCATGGATGATGTAGAAAAATGTTACATCCAGTTTGCTACAATTGGCAAAGGATTGGGTGAAATAATGTACTACAGAAACAGTTAACAATTTAAAAGGATAAGTAAGTGAAGACAGGAAAAAATGAAAGTTGCTGTGAGGTTAAGTATAAATGTAGTGACTATAGGCAAGGTATATAATGAATGGGACATAGGACTGTGTGTTTCAAATATGGAGTGTTTGAATTTACATTCAGCTATGCAACAAGTATAAGTAATTAAAAAAAAATCTATCCTGGGTAAAGTAACATAAGGGTGATATTCTCTAAGATGAGGGTATCAACACTATCAAGATTGCAGTGTCTCCAACAACCAATCTAAGATTTGGAATAGGAAGATGCTTATTGTAGTAATAGGCAGCATAGCATAATAGTTAAAAGTACAGATTCTGAATCCACACGGCCTGGGTTTCAATCTTGAATTTATCACATACTAACCAGGTAACCTTGGAAAGGTTGCTTATCCATGCTGTGCTTTAATTTTCCCATCTGTAGAATAAGGATAATAATAGTATATATTGCATACAGTTGTTTTGACTTTACTGGACTAATGTAAGGCCCCCTGAAGAGTTCCCAGTATATAAGAAACACCATAGAGTGTTGTATAGATTTTAAAAAAAAAAAAAGAAATTTCAGTGAAAAGCTTGGGAAGAGTGAGCGGTCTGCCTACAGCAGAGTAAACATGAGCTCAGGAGTAGTCATCAAGTGACTAGGAAATACAGTCAGATTAGAACTGAAAGAAGTACCCTGATTTCTACTAAGAAGCGTGGGGGGAAAAATGATCCCAAGGATACAAAGATACAGCATACAAAATATAACCAATACAATTGTAATAACTATGTATGGTGTCGGGTGGGTAGTAGATTTATTGTGGAAGGGGGATCACTAAGTAAAATATATAAATGTCCAGTCCCTACATTGTATTCTTGAAAATAATATAATATTGAATGTCAACTGTATTAAAATACATTGATGATGTAGAAGAGTACACCTGAAACCTATTAACTGCTGACCTTTGTTACCAACCAAAATTTAAAAAAAAATACAAAACAAACAAACAAAATAAACAGACATCCCTACATCCCTGGATGTAGAAAAAGAAAAAAAAAAAAGGTTAAGAAACGTAGGAAAGATCTAGAGAAGGCATGAAGGGGAGACAAGAAAATACAGCATCACAAAGCCAAGGGAGAAGAGCTTTCCAAGGAAGTGTGTTTCTCTCTGTACTTTCTCAGTGCTACCAGAAATCATAGCAGCAGCAGCTGAGAAACTCACTTGTACCCTTTGCTGTTAAAAGCTGCTGTTAGGTTTGATGCCAAACACTATAGTTTTCAAACTGCTGCTTGAAAGAGTTCTTTAGTCCATTAGCTGAATGTATTTGTAAGTCCTAATACATGCTTTGCAGAAGAACCTTGAAAATATCAGTGAAAGAAGCCAGTCACAAAATACCGTGAACAGTATGATTCCATTTGTATGAAATGTCCAGAATAGACAAATCTACAAATTAGTGACTGTGGAGAAACTACTAATGACATGGTGTTTCCTTTGGGGGTGATAAAAGTATCTCCAAACTAAACAGAAATGTTTGTATAACTCTGTGAATGTACTACAAATACCTGACTTACGTACTTTAAAAAGATGAATTTTATCAAATGTGAATTATATCTCACTATAGCTGTTATTTAAAAATTAAAATTACTAACCAAGATTGACCTTATTAATATCATATTTGTATATTTGAGTGTCCGTATTGACTTTTTGTTTGTTTTTCCTGTGCTTTAAGAGTGTTTTTGTAATGTCGGAGAAAAATTGCACTGGATGGAATTCACAGTCAAGTAAGATTATCCAAGACTCTTTCAGTAGAGGAGAGAAATTAAACTCAACTCCACAGAAACAGAATGCAGCAGACTTTTTAATCATCGGGGTTAGCTAGTGGAGAAGTACTGGAAAATGTTAGAGGGAAATTGGCAAATGTGATTAGTCATACCTGTTCATAATGATCATAGTCGTCTCTTTTTCTCTGCATGTTACATTTATTTATTTTCTAGCTGCTTTTAAGATTAACTATTTATTTTTAAAGATTTGTTTTATTGTTTGATTGATGAGAGAAAGAGAAAAGGGTGTTAGGCCCAGAACAGTCTCCATAGTTGTCCATCATTACTTGTAACATGGTTTTTCATTCCACACAGGTAGATGTGGGGCCGTTCTAGGTGGGAAGGGAAATAAGGTCTTCCTTATGTGGGAGGAGAAAACCTTGGCTATCAAGCCATTCCAGTGTTTGCCAATCACCCCACAGCTCAGCATATGGGGTTTGCCTAAGCCAGAACCAGGATTCAATCCCCAGACCTGTCACAAGACAAGCACTAAATCTGTGGAGCAATCCCAGCATCCCTTAAGATTAATTTTTTATAGATGGTTTAAAAACTTGGTTGCATTTCCCCATTTATTTCTTGTGCTTGGATGTTAGTGAGTTTTTGGATTTAAAGATTTAGAATTTTTATTAAAACAAAAAATTCAGCTGAGTTACCTCATAGCTCATGAATGCTTTATTCCCTTTTGATATTATTCTTTTATACTTTGTAATATTCCTTTCAGTATATTTCTTTATATAATCTTACTGCTCTTTATATTCATTAAGCTATTCTCCTGTATGTATTTAGAATTTTTCTCTTTGTATTTCTGTCTTTTATTTTCAGTTTGATTATATTGTGACCAGATAACATACTCTATATGAATGCAGCTCTTACAGTATTTTAAGGTTTATTTTATAAATCATAATAGAGTCTCTTTCCATTTATGTCCTATGGGCTTTCAGGGAAAAAAAATGTGTATTCTGCTGCTATTATTTAGGATGTTCTATAAATGTTGGTTTCTATTAGTTGATTTTGATGAGTTCGTATGTACCTTACTGAATTCTGCCTAGTTGTTCTGGCAATTTCTGACAAATGTGTGTTAAAGTCTGTACCTATTGTTGTTAATTTATCCCTTAAGATCTATCAGTTTTGCCTCACATATTCTCCTGTTTGATTCATACAATTTTATGTGTGTCATATCTTCTTGGAAATTTACCTGTTCATTGCAATTTGTATTGCTCTCTTTCTCAGGAAATTTTCTGTACTTTAAAGTCACATTTTTGATATCAATATATATACTGTCTTTCTTTCAATTGTATATTACCTAATATATTGTTTCCATTCTTTTCATTTTAACCTGTCCACATCATTAAACATAAAATGAATTTCATAGTGTTGAGTCTTGTTTTTTGTTTGTTTGTTTTTAATTAACGTTATATTGTGGGGTCATGTATTTTTAATCAACTCTACCAATCTCTGTTTTTTAATTGCTGCACATGTTTCAGGGCAGACGTTTTTTGGATGAGATATTTGAAAATTCATTCTTTTTTTATTAAAGGTTGTGTTGTGTTGCATTGTTCTGTGTTTTTCTAATCTATTTTTCTTAAGTTTAACAATTTCAGTGTCAATTTTCTAGGATAGACTTCAGTTCTGTGTGTTCACTGCTTACAAACAAAAATTTTAATCTTAAAAAATAGATTTTTATCTTAAATGTCTTAAATAAAGGTATTTTATCTATATTTCAGTGTTTAATGTGCAAATGGGCTATTATCAAACTCAGTATCTTCCCACCTGTTTTAAAATCTGCAGTGTTAGTCAATCACAATTTAATGTAAGAAAACAACAATTATTATTTAAAGTTAAATATATTTTACATATGCTTTATACACTATTTTTCTTTTCTATTCGCTTATATCATCATCACCATCATATCATCATAAACGTTCTAATTTATCTTAATGTTAAAAAGAAGCAAATTAATGCTTTTTTTAATTTTAAAGATTTTTGTTTTTGTTTTTGACAGAGAGAGAGAGAGAGAGAGAGAGAGAGAGAAAGAGAGAAAGGTGTGGGGGGGGCCCAGAGCAGTCTTCACAGTTGTATGTTATCAGTTTTTCATGTGGTTTTGTTCCACACAGGTGGGTAGGAGCTGAGCAGGGTGGGAAATTAGCTGGGGGCCTTCCACATGGGAGGCACATCCCCTTAAACCAGGGGTCAAGCCAGGGGTGAAAACTGAATTGGGAGCCTCCCGCATGGGAAGCACGCCCAGTTCAGCATATGGGTCTACATGGGCTAGGGGCTGCCAGGCGAGTTCTTAACCCGCTGAGACATCATTTCCTTTAAAATAATATCTCTTTCTCTTATTACCTTCAAAACCAAAGTGTGTGTGTCCGTGTGTATAGTATTTATATACACTGTGCATTTTGTCTCCTCTTGCAGTAAGTAGTATTTTGCCCTTTTATTTCTTGATTTTTGAATTACTAATAATTGTTGATTTCCCACTTCAGTACGTATGTCTTCTTAATATCTATCTGAAAAACCTATTTTTCTATTTGATCTACATTTTTTTCAGGGTGTTTCATGTGTTTTCTTCTATCAGACTTTCTCTTCAGAGTAGGAATAATAAGATTTTATTTCAAATATTTAAATTTTATCTATCAATTTCTTATTTTAAATCTTATTTGCCATTTATATCCAAATTTGACATATTTAAATAGAAATTCTTTATTTCTTCCCTAAATTTTGATTTTCCAAGCCATTAGGCATCCTTCTCCATCACATTAAATGTCCATTTTATATACAGATCTTAAATTATTTTTAACTCATGAACACAGAAATAATTCTTGATTACTCACTTCATTTTTCCCCTACTCTTGGTATGCACAGCATCAGACTATGTATGTATTGGTGCTAATTTCAATAAAATCAACTCAGACCTATTTATCTCATATATTTTTCAATACAGAATGGAATATGGCCTACCAAAATGCTATGTATATATATATATTTTTTTTTTTTATTTTATTTTCTCTTTGGCAACACTGATTATAAAGTTCACAATTTTTTTAAAGACTGAGAAAATAAAATACTATCAAAATTGTTGCTCATTTATTTTGTTATTTCAAATCAAAATTATCATACACTTATGTATAAAATTATATACATATTCTTTTTTTATTTCAAGAGTTCTTAGACTATGGTGTTACTTCAAATTCAAGGTCAATAGAACCCACGCTAAAGAAATTTTATACTTTATAATCCAATTCACAATTTTAATCCCTCTAGAGCTTTTAGGATCCTTCTTATTATTAAAATTATTGGATTGACATTGGTTCATAAAATCATATATTTTAAGTGTAGAATTCTATAATACATCATCTGTATATTGCAATGTGTGTTTACCACCCTAAGTCAAGTCTACGTCCATCACCAAATATTTGCCCTTCTTTACCCAATGCTACTTCCTCACTTCCCTCCTTATCTCTGGTAACCACTAAACTATTATCTGTGTTTAGTTTTTGTTCATTTTATATCCCACATAAGAAAACATGGGGAAGCCGGGATGGCTCAGTGGGTTAGGAACTCACTTTTCAGCCCTGGGTACCGAGGATCAAATCCTGGCCCCAGCCCATGTGGACTCATATGCTGAAATGGGAAGTGCCCCCAGTTTGGATCTCACCAAGGTGAGACCCCAGCCCAGATCCTGCCCTGTGCAGCCCCACGCCCACCTGTGGAATGAAACTATGTGGAAAAACCAAAGATGTGCAACTATGGATACTGTTCTGGGTCCTCCCCTTCTCTCTGTCTCTGTATCTCTCTCTCTCTCTTTGTCAAAAACAATGAAAAAAAAAATCTTAAAAAACACACACAAAAAAAACATACATATAGCCAACATATGTACAAAAAAAACAACTCAACTTCACTAGCAACTAGGAAAATGCAAATGAAAACCACAATAACATACAACCTCCTACATGGTAGAATGGCTATTAATCAACAAGACCAGTAATAAGAAGTACTGGAGAGGCAGTGGGAAAAAAAAATGAGCCCTCATTCACTGCTGGTAGGACTGTAAATTGGTATAGCCACTACAGAAAAGAGTGTATGAAATTTGCTCCAAAATATTAACAATAGAACTACCATATGACCCAGCAAACCTCCATTTGGGTATCTACCCAAAAATTCTGAAAACATTTATCCATAAAGATACACACACCCCAATGTTCATTTCAGCATTATTCACAGTGGCCAAGATGTGAAAATGTCTTTCTTTGATAGATGATTGGATAAAGAATATGTGGCCCATGTATATAGTAAAATATTAGTCATAAGAAAAGAGGAAACACAGCCTTTTTTGAAAACATGGGTGAATCAAGATTATCATTCTAAGCAAAATAGGTCTGACAGCAAAAGTTTTTAGACCCTTTAGGATTGACAGCAAAATGTTGAGTTCTATTATACATCTCTGATTTTTTTTTCTGTATTTAAAGATTTGTTATTATTCTTCCCTAAATAATTATTTAGTGGAGTTATATTTAAGCACAGACATTTAACACATATAATTACTCACACATTGAAGTGTCCTTGGTGCCAAATTATATTCTTTCACAGTATATAAATGATACACACACAATGCTGAAATATTTTGCACTTTATACTGTTTTCAATTCAATTTTTTTACATTGACAATCAACCTTCTGTTGTTTGTACCAGCTTATCATTCTAACAAAACATTACAATATATTTTTTATCTATCTCAACATTAAGGACTTAAATTAAATTGAAACTATTGAATCCTACATAAAACAACTACAAGTGCAAAAAGATGAATTTTCCATATATGGCTAAAAAATTTTTTATAGTGACAACTCTATCTCAGCATATTTCTCTATGTAGAAACTATGAAGTTGCTGTCACATTTATTATTAAGTGCATCCAATGTCAAATATTTGAACTGTGAAAAAGACTGTAATATTATTAAGAATCTGTTATAATTCAAACATGATCAATGTTTCTCAAGGGATATGCAAGCTGTTACAGAATTGTATATTTAATTTAAAATAATACAATCTAAGATCATGTTGTCTGTTCTATGATCTTAGCACTTAGTCTTAGACCCTTAAAAATTAAATAAAAGTTATAGTTAAATACAATTTTGCTATAGTTTATTAGCATGAAATCAAAGAAAATCATAAAACCAGCAGTGTTTTTAGTATTAGTTTTCTTAACATATACTATTGTTTAAACAGCACATCCAATGAGTATATAGGTACTCATTTGGTTAAGTCAACTTTGTAGTTTAATAAATGAAAAGTCTTATAACTGAAAACTCACATCCAAACATAGTGTTTGTTGACCTATAAAAACATAAGTGTTTCCTTGGTTGCTTTTATGTTTTTCTTTCTTCTTATTATTATTCTTGATACTAACTATTTCGAGTTTCATGAGTTCTGAGTTCTATGTGAATGTTTTTCATTATAAAAAAATAATGTGATCAAATATTTATTTTATAGAAGTTCAAATTCAAATTAAAGTGGTTAATTTCCTGGCCCAATGACACACTGCTAGAAAGTCAGATACCTAATCTCCAGAATATTTCTCTATTTTCAAATGGTTGCAGTTTCAATGATGTAATATGCCTCCATGTTTGAGCTTGCACAATGTTTCATTGTGTGTTATTTATGTAATAAAATATAAGTATACTTAAGCTAAGAACTAAAATACAAAAAATGATATGATTATTTATATATTTGTGAATATTATTAATTTTCCTAAACTATTCTTAGACACAATATGTTTTATTACCGTGCAGATGAAACACAATATTGTTTACCCAATGTTTAAAATTTTAAATACTAAGAATAATTTGAATATATTTATTATATTTTCATATATAAATACTATATAGGAAGACATGCTTAATTTATTTGGACCTCAACTCTAGCACACAAGCTAAAGTACAGATTATTTTTAGCTTATGCCAAGTCATCCTTAAATATATGTATCTGAATGATTA
>PVKE010044136.1:0-13108 GCA_004027555.1 Craseonycteris thonglongyai | reverse complement strand
GGAATCCTGGAGACACTAATCCCAGATGGAATGAGCTTTCTGTGTGAAACAAGCAGACCCAAGGGCTACCTGGATGGGCTGTGATAGGTGCCCCCACTTCCCTAAGACTGAACATGCTCACTCCTAGAGCTGTTGAGAGAGCTGGCTGCTGATTTCTCTCCTTTGAATTACTTTCTTGGGTGTTCCCTCAACAGTTAACTTACCTGAGATTAATTCTGTCTGATGCTGTGATAAAAGAGGTCTGATTCCCTCACCTCGATTCAGGGCAATCTGAGCAGCTGTCTCAGCACCAGAGGTCCCCGTGGGCCTCTGTTACAGTTGCACGTTTGGCTTCTTCCTCTGCCCAGCTGTGCCTTCCTCATTTGCTTAACGGCAGTGTTCCTGAGATCCTGCCCCACAGCACCTCCTTGCAGCTCAGCATCTGTTTTCCTATACCCCTGACCTGAGACAGTAGCTAACATCTATGGAATGCAGGTTATATGCCAAATACCTTGTGCATGTTAACTCATTCAGTGCTCACCAAACATTAATATTATCTCCATATGACAGACAAGAGCCTTCAGGTTTAGAGAAGGTTAAATGACTTACAAAAAGCCTAATATGATGATTTGAAAATTAGATTTGGGACAAATACATACCTCGGGTTGATCTCTAATGGAAATTTGGAATTCCACTGAGGTTTTCATTATCTGCAAGTGTATCTGATGGTCCGTGACATGTAGTAAATTATAACTGCAGAGGCTTTATTTATAGCACACAGGCTCTGAGCGTCTGGCGACAGTGCTGGGAGACAATCCAGTGGCCACATCTTAATGGGGCCTTATAGTACCCTCATAAATTTTAAGAGTCAACTGTTCTTATTATGACCAAATTCCAGTAAGAAATACATTTTTCATAGGACCCAGTATATACATGTATATGTATGTATTAGGGACTGAAGCAAAAAGTTTTCACTATCTGATGTATGAGGGCTGCCTGGAAAAAAATCTGTTGTCACTATAACAAGAACAGTTATATGGCTGCTGTTAATGTGACATATTCTGATACTTATTGTTCTATTTGCATATTTTTAAGTGGGTTTCTACCTACTCTGTTGATATCATACTAAATAATTATACAGAATCATTTGAAAAACACTGTATGTTTGAACAACTATCCTGAGATACAATTCATAAATGATAGAGCTGAAATTTAAATTGATTAAACTACTAAATTGTTTTATATATGTCTCAACCTCTGAGTCCACATGCAAAAAAAAAAAAACAATGCTTAAAAAGAAGAGATCAGAAAAAATGAAGAAATATAGGTAGTCTCTCTATCTATTTTCTTCTCCCTCTTATACCAGTTTCACTGTCAGTTCTAGGAAACGGGTCAGAGCAGGGAAATTGGCCCAAACTCAGTGGAGATGCCAGTAACTGACAGCAAATGGTGACTACCTTACCATTCCTAGGAGAATTTGTGAATTGAGTGCACAGCTCAAGAAAACTGATCTTCCTATCTAGTTAATGTGTTTTCTAATCTCTGTGCAGCACTACATAGAGGTGAGGATGGTGTTATTTCTCATCATTCTAGTTTTAAGCACCATTTCTTTTGCTTCTTCAGAAGTAAAAGACTGTCAAGTCAGTCAATACTGCTATTGATTTTTCTCTGGAAATCAATAAAGTGAGAGCATTTGCCCTGGTATAACTTGATGGAATTTAGGCACTTTATTCACTCTGGAGTCTTAAGGATAAATTCAATTGAATTGTAATATATTCTATGAGCATTTGCAAGTTTCAGTTTTTATTATAATAACATTTGTGGGAAAGATGAATTTGAGGGACAAAATTCCCTTAATCATTCCCCAACTTCTTTAGCAACACAATTCTCATAACCAACACTGGATGAAAGATGCACAGAACAACTTTCTCTCTGTGCATTTTTTTTTCTACTGTTCCTCAAATGTATATTTTACAATAAATCATATGCCATGGTGTTTAACAAGAGCTATAATTTAAATCTTTTCCAGTAGAGTGGTGGGGCAGAAACCAATTTACATGGGATCATGTCAGGAAGAAAAAAGAAACTTTAGGCAAGTTTTTACAAAATAGTCTATAGATCTAACAGTATCCCCAATTAAGTCCCAACAGAAATCATGTAAAACTGACAAATTTTTAAAAACAATTTAAAAGGCAAGAATAGCCAAATAATTTCTAAAGAAGAAAAAATATCTGTGTGTCCTGTGGATGGAGAGACACTTTCCCTAGAACAGTTGTTCTTAAACATTGGTGTGTATTTGGTCACCTGAAGAAGTAATAAAGAACATAGAGGCCTAGGTATATTGAAGTAAATTAATATTTTTTTACCGAGATTCCCAGGTGGTTTTTGATACCTATCAAAGTTGGATAATCATGCAACATAGTGCTGCCAGTGAAATAAAGGCAAAAGTTTATGGAGAGGTTCTTGCTTCCTTAATAAAGGGCTGTCATCTCTCTAGAATATACAGCTTAACCCCATGTTTCTTTATACATCCTCCTTTTCAAGAATGTGGAAGGGCAGCCAGGAAGTGCAACTGATTGAGGATTAAATTCTACATCTGTGGATGGTAGAATAAAAGTGTGTGTGTGTGTGTGTGTGTGTGTGTGTGTGTGTGTGTGTGTACACACACACACACACACACATATTCCTGATAATATCCTTGAGTAACTCTGTATGGCCTCCTCCCAATTGCATAAGACAACTAAGTTGCAATCTGTTTAAGCCATTGCTGAGACGGGCTACGACAGAAGAATGCCTCATGTCCTATAAAACACAAAGGAAGTGGCAAAGGGAATTTTTCACAAGACATACAGGCATTTGAGATTTGAGTAGCAACTAGATGGAAGGAAGAAAGAGACAGTGGAGTCTGTGGGCTTAGAGGGAACTAGAATCAGAATGCTTGAGTTCATAATGCATCTCTGCCATGTACCTACATTTGTATGTATGCGGGCAAGTTGTTTAATCCCTCTAGACCTCAGTTTCCTCATCTGCTGAGAAGGGATAATTATTATATCTACATCATAGCGTATTTGTAAGCATAAAACAGTTATCACTAATGATGGTATTAAAACTGTAACACTGGGCCCAGCCTCAGGCAGGTGCAGGTTGTGGTACCAGGGACGGGGCTGCTGTCCTAATAGCTACACTCCCAAAGGCAGTTGTACATCATGCATACTCACTGCCTGTTATCACATTTTTCTGAATGAGTCTATAGTATCAGCCAACTCAGTCGGGATTAAAAAGGGCTGAACAAAAAGAAAACAAAACAAAACAAAAAAACTTTCTTAAGGGTTTGCCTGAGCGATGTGCGCGTTGAAGATTTTGGCAGCTATCAGATGTGGGCTATAGATGGATGCCTGAGTAGACCTGGTTTTCATTTTAATGATTATTTATCAACCACCTATACCTTTCCTCTCTGTCACCTTCATTCTGCTTTCAGAATGTTCCTGTTTGATTTATCACTCCCCGATTAGTGATTTCTCTCTTTGGCCAAAGGTGTTTCTAATTCACTCTGGCTTCTGACTTCCTCCAGACGCCACTCCTGGCATTCTATGACCTTGTTCTAAAATGTACCCAGGACTTTGTTTTATTCAGATATGGCGAGGCCAGCAAAACAGGAAACAATTGCCATCAAAAAGAGTTCGTTATGTACAGTTCCCAAGAGGAGGGGCCAGTCCATACCATTCAGGGCCACATGGGGAAACGCCAGTCAGGATGCAGGAGGGAGGGGAAAGCATGAGCCGAAAAGCCTTCATGGTGGTTTTTATGGGAAGAAAAGGTGAGGCAGGTAAGCAGCTTCAGTTTGGCTAGTTTTCATCATTTCTGTGGACTCTGGGTGGTCCCTAGTTGTCTGGCACCTGGCTCTGGAATAAGGACAGAAACATTGCCTCCTGGAGAGTGGAAGTCTCCGAGAGGAGGTGGCTCCGCATTGGTTCGCTTGCACATCGAAAGTGTGCTCAAAGGCAAGTCATTTATTATTTCTAGGACGGCGCTAACCCTGGTCTCTCCTGATCACTGAGCCCCTCAAGAGACCAAAGTATCATAAGATAGAGAAAATAAAAACACAATCAATACAAACTTGAGCTCCAGGTGGTTGATTTATAGTATTTCAGTTATGTGTGTTTTACATTTTCTTCTGTCCAATTCTAATAATCTAAATGTCCAATTCTAATAATCTTAGATACTTTCCAGTTTGTATTTAAATAAGATTAATTGTAGTGTCTACAGAGTTACTACAGTTAGCTCAATAACATAATTATTCTATATTATATTCACACCCCAATACTGATCATCTCACCATCTTGCTCCAAATAACTCCATCTTCTTTTACAAACCATATAGTATTTTAGTGGTGGGGACGGGGGGCTATATAGTAAATCCTAAAAGACAAGTACTTTTTCAGTAAAATGCCAGTTTCTATTCAAATGCCCTTTAATCTTCCATTTCTCTAGACTTGTAAGCACCCTGTGAATAGGAAATACGTTTCTTATGCCCATCCCAAGTACCTAACTCAAGTCTAAACTTTAATTACTGCTTATATCCTTAGGTACTGACTGGTAGTCTTAAGATTTCAATATACAAATCTCAGGGTACACAATTCAGTTCATAAGAACATCCAATAAATAGCTGTTACATAAATGAATAAAAATAATATGGGAGTGAGAAACAGAAGTACTTCAATGAAAGGCAAGGCCCCACGAGGCTAATCGAACTATTTCTGAATATGGTTAGTGGGCAGACAATGGCTGTTATTATCAAAGGTACTCAGTAATCATACGGAAAAAATTGCACCATCATGTGATTTTAATTTTTATCAGCATATCTGTTTAGTACTTTTATGAAGTCTGGAGTTAGATACACCACTTAGAGATATGTGCACTGAGCAGATCTAATTGATACTTGACATCGTCATTTGGTGCCCAAATTCAGTGTACCTGGTAAGCCAGCTCCTTCCTCTTACAATGTGAGGCAATAAGAGCTGTTTTGCTAACTATGTACCCAGACCCACAAATATGCAACATAGAAGTGGAAAGATAATATACTCTTTTTTGATGTAAGGAAGTCTGCTCTTTAGGGACACTCAACTATTAAACTCTGATTTGCAATATTCAATAATTCTAGTTTGTCAAATTCATTGAAATGTATCCAGTAGAGACATTTGAAGTACTTTATTCTACAAAAACTGTGCTTTTAAAATTATCCTTAGTGTTGTATTAGCAATCTCACATTCTGAAATTATTTCTGATAAAATTATATCCTTGGAGTTTTCCAGCATATTCTTTAAGATTTAAGTTGTTAATATATCTTGTTGCCTTGCATATGTAGAGCCATTATAAATCTTAATGCCATTATCCCTTGGACATTTTCACATATTTTACATGAAGGAGTGCAAGTGTGAAAATAATCACATTTTTTAAAGTTAAGGGAAAAGTAGAAAATACAACTCTGTGATCTCAAAATTTGATCCGAGATGGCTTTAAAGAAAAATAAAAATAATAACACATCATCATTAGCAAAATCCCCAGGCAGAAGATCTGACGTATTGCCTTTGATTAAATCTAATGCATCACATGTTTTTTGTAACTAGATCTGACAGTTAGTTCCCATAGCATACCACTCCAAAACTATTCAAATGCTGCTTGCAGCCTTTGTGAATTTAGGGCACCAATTTTCCCAAACTAGAAGCATAAAAGGTTTTCTGATTCTCCCCAGGAATTCCTGAAAAAAGAACCATAGCATCCCAGAGGTGAAAGCAATGCTGCTGTTCACATAGCTTAGTTTCCCACTTAATTGGGAATTCCCTCTACATTAACCCTAATAAGCTGTCACCATCCTGTGCTGGTACCATCCTGTGCTGGCACATTTCCTATGACAATGTGATTGCTGCCTTAGCAGGATCCCAATGGAACCTGTTCTGCGCTATAGGGCGGCATGAAGTTGCTGACTCCCACAAATTATAAATCAGATATTTGAACTTTATTGTCAGACACTTTTATGGCTTCTTTTCTGAATTAAAAATGAAAATCCCTAGAGGGTCCTTAAATAACTTTTTAATGCCCCTTTACCTTTAATACAAAAACATGTTTATGATACAGCAATTCATAAAATAAGAAAAAATAAAAATCCTTGCCATAAACTTGTGCTTTCTCCGGCTATTGCCTTAGCAATCTTTTTCCATAACATCAAGTGTCTGGAAAAGAGTATTGTACACTTGGTTTCATTACTTCATCATTTGGCATTAACTTTGGAAGCTACTGGGCTTCCACCCTACAATATTACTGAAACCATTATTGTCATTATCTCTCTACATCTCTAAAACATCTGAATACTCCTGATTGTTCATTGCTTTTTAAAATTCTCTTTTCTGTTGTTTTCTTTGACACTTTATTTGTTGTCACTCATGTCTCTATTCAACCCAATTCTGCATCTGGGGGGTGGTCAAGGGGGGACTTAACCTTCTTGTTCACTTTTTTATATTTTATCTCCTTTATTTTTTTCCTCCTTAGTTTTAAGCAGAGAAAGAAAAATGGCTTTCAGGATGTCTGTGAACTCCTTAAAATTGTGTCCAAAATTTTGTACTTATATGTGTGAGCATATTCCTAGGACTAAGTATTTACTGTGTATTCAATGGATTCTTGAAATGAAGTTCTGCATTGCTCATTATACAAGCACCTTTACTTGTATGACATCAGCTGCTTCCTGTACTCATCATTAGACAGCTCCATTGTTATCTCCCAAGGGCCTCAAACATAACAATACAAAAGCAAATTGCTATGTTACCACTGCCCCTAAATTTGCCTCTTTTACCTTATCTGCTATCTTATGAATTTCAACATTATCCACTCAGTTGTCAAAGTATAAACCAAGTACAAATTCATAGCCCCTCCCCGCCACTCCCCAAATCCAGTTAGTGATGAAGTTCGCTCAATTAGACATCTTCAACATCTCCAGAGTTCATCTCCACTCATCCCTACACACCTGCTTTATTTCAGAGTGCCATCATTTGTCAAGTCAATTAGTCTAACAGATGCCTCACTGGTCTCCCTGCCACAAAATGTATTTCTCTCTAATTCATTCTCTATGCTTCTGGTAAGTATTTTATGTCAAAACCCAAATCTGATCTGGGTACTTAGCTATTTAAATTCCTTTTATGGTTTCCAACTGTCTTCAGGGTAAAATCTTATGTCTTTGAATGGTATGCATTGCTTTTTATTACTTTTACATGAGTGTCCACCTCATCACTTGCCACTGTCATCTTCCTACCTCTTGCATTCCTACTTCTGGTGCCCCCTTACTTCCAGAGTAATAAGTAGTCCCTACCACCCTCGCTATCCTCAGTCATGTGGCAACTCTTACATGTTCTCCAAAGCTCAGCGCAGATACCAATCACATCCTCCATTTCTTTATTCATTAATTCAACAAATGTTTATTAGGAGTAATCTCTTCTGCAGATGCAGAAGACATAGTATAAATAAAATAGACATAAACCCTATCTTCTTAGAACCTACCTTCCAGCTGGAAAAGCATTCATAACAATAATTTTAAACCACTAGGTGCATAATTAATTGTTACATTAAACAACAAGTGGTTTTAGAAGTAAACATAAAGTATATTGAGAATATGAATATGGTCGTATTATAGAATGGAGTATAAGGAGAGACTTTCCTATAAAAACCACATTTAAGTAAAGACCTGAAAGATTGATAGTTGTTCCTGGGTGAAGGAAGGGATGGATTTCAGGGAACAGCATGTGCACTGTGCAGAGGTACTAGGCAAAAATGTTCATATTTTATTGGAGGAACTGGAAAAGGGTCAGTCTGGCTATAGCCCAGAGCGTAAGTTGCAGAATGACACAAGTTGACCCTGGAGACACAGGAAGGGACCAGATTATACTGGGATTTTTGCAATGTCATTAATGATGTAAGTCTTATAAGAATAATAGGTAGCCCCCAAAGGGCATTCAGTAGGCAGGTGCCATGAGTGTGTATGCCTCTTCATCACTGACTTCTGTTTATAGAATGGATTAGCCAAGTAGAAAGGGTAGATGCAAAGAGAGCTTTTAGGAAATTAGTGCAATAGTTCAGGCAAGGTGTGATGGTGACTAATACCAAGGTAGCGATGCTGCAGTTAGAAAACAGAAAAATATGAAAGCTATTTGGAAGGTAAGACTAATAGGACTTGATGAAAGATAGATATGGCAGTTAAAAGAAAAAGATATTATAGGTGACACCTATGATTCTCACTTGTACAAGTAGGTGGATGATTAGCCATTCATTAATGTAATCAACACTGGAAGAGAAGCAAGTTTCAGGGGACAGTCATAAGGGCAGTCTTCAATACATTATACTTGGAGGTGCTAAGTAGGCAAACCTGGAAGACAAAAGTAGTAATGTCAAAGTTAATTTAAGAGTCAATTATGATTGGGAATTAAATTCAGAAATATCATCCCGGAATATAACAGTAGTAATAATAAAATTAATAATGAAACCAACCTTTATCAAGATTTTACCATATACCTATCCTTTTCTTAGTGGCCTAGCACATATTAATTTATTAAATCCTCACAAAAGCCTATTGATAGATATAGCTATTATTTACATTTTACAGATAAGAAATGTGAGGCTCAGAGAAATTGGGTTGAATTGATTCAAGTCACAGAGTGAGTTAAGTGACAGAGTGCAGATTCAAACACAGGCAACATTAACTATTCCAGTTAGCAAGACAGTGAAATAAGATGTCTCAGCCCTCCTTCCCCAACAGACACACTGACTTAAGAATGATATACATACCAAAATAACTTTTCAAAAAGTGCAGAATACAGTTGAGAAGATGCCGTACTCCAGATAAGAACCAAACCAGGAACAGCCACATTGGTAATGGTATTGCACACTTCATAGACTATAGTATGGGGTAAACATAACTTTTATATGCATTGGGAAATCCAAAAGTTCCTATAACTAATTTTATTGCAATATTTGATATTACAGTGGTCTGGAACTGAACTCAAAATACTGTGAGATATGCCTGTAATACATTTATTTGATTGCTTCCTCTCAGTCCTATGAAATGTTAGCTTAAGTAAATAAAATATTTTTTCCTAAAAACAAAAACAAAAAACCAGCCACCTTGAAATGAATAAAAAGGGAGATTTAACTTTACTCACATTAGCCCCTCCTCCAAACTGGCACAGCTCAAGCTGAAAAGGATTCTGCAGCTGGCATGGTTCTGAACAACTTGGAGAAGGTACAAAACCTGAAGGTCTCCCCGAGGAGGGAGATAGGAGAGTACAGCACACTTCCAAAGTCCCAACCTTTTGCCACGCTGCCTGAAGTTCTGATTTCTGTCTCACCTCACTCTGAAGACTGACTTAATGGCAGTAAAGTTACAGAATACAAAATCATTGTCCCAAAATCAGTTGTGTTATAACACTAGCATTGAAGTATCTGATGAGGAAATGAAGAAAACAATTTCATTTACAACAGCACCAAAAAGAATAAAATACTTAGTAATATATTTAACCAAAGATGTGAAAGACTTGTACACTGGAAATTATAAGACATTGATGAGAGAAATTTACCAAGACATAATAAATTAAAAGGCATCTCCTGTCAAGGATTGAAAGGTTTAATATTGTTTAAAAGTTCATGCATTATGATTTGATGTGTTCCCTATCAAAACCCCAATGGTATTTTTCACAGAAATAGAAAAAGCAATTTAAAATTCATATGGAAATACAAAAGACAGTAAATAGGCAAAGCAATCTTAAGCAAGAAGAACCAAGATAAAGGCAGCACACTTTATGATTTCAAAATATATTACAATGCATCAGTAATTAGAACAATATAATACTGGCATAAAAACTGATATATAGACCAACGCAACAGAAGAGAAAGTTCAGAAATAAACACAGCATGTATGATATACTAATCTTCACAAGGTTCCCAAGAATATACAATTGGAGAAGGATAGTCTGTTCTAGAAACCATGTTGAGAAAACTGGCTATCATGATACAAAAGAATGAAACTCGACTTTTATTTGACACCATACACAAAAATGAACACAGAGTGGATTATAGATTCAACACAGTACCTGAAACTAAAATTCCTAGAAGAAAACATGGGAGAAAACTTTCATGACATTGGTCTTCATGATTTCTTAGATATGAGAACAAAAATCATAAGCAACAAAAGCAAAAATAAACAAGTGGTATTATATCAAACTTGAAGGCTTCTACACAGCGAATGAAATAATAGGGTAAAAAGGCAATTTATGGAATTAGAGAAATATGTAAAAACCATGCATTGGATTAAGAATTAATACTTAAAAAATGGGGATGCCAGGATGGCTCATCGGGTTGAATGCTCATCTTGCAGCCCCAGGGTCTGAGGATCAAATCCAGGCCCAACCCGTGTGGACCCATATACTGAACTGGAGTATGCTTCCCACATGGGAGGACCCTAACCAGTTCCTACCTGTGCAGCCCACACCCACCTGTGCAATGAATCTATGTAGAGAACTAATAACATGCAATTATGGAGACTGCTCTGGGCTCTCCCGCTTCTCTCTGTCTTTCTTGGTCTCTCTCTTTCTCTCTGTCAAAAACAATAAAAATAAACCTTTAAAAAAAATGTAAGGAACTTCTACAACTTAATAGAAAAAAAAATAACCCTATTAAGAAATGGACTGGGGAAGCTGGGATGGCTCAGTGGGTTAAGCGCTCACTTTGCAGCGCCGGGGACTGAGGATCGAATCCCGGCCCTGGCCCGTGCGGAACCATATGCTGAATTGGGAGCTCCCCCAGTTCAGTTCTCTCTGTGTCTCTGTATCTCTCTCTCCCTCTCTCTCTCTCTCTCTCTCTCTCTCTCAAAAATAAATAAATAAATAAATAAATAATATATTTTAAAAAAAAACAATTTAAAAAAATTTAAAAAAGAAAGAAATGGACAAAGGACTTTAATTGACATTTCTCCAAGAAGACATAAAATGGTAAGAGGGTACATGAAAAGATGCTCAACATTGCTAATCATTAGGGAAATGCAAATCAAAACCACAAAGAGATATCACCTTACACCTGTTAGGGTGGCTATTATCAAATAACGATGAATTTAATGATGATGATATGGGAAATATAAGGAGAAATTACAATCCTTGTACAGTGTTGGTGGGAACATAAAATGGTACAGTCACTCTGAAAAACAGTATGGAGGTTCTTCAAAAAATTAAAAATGTATCTACCATGTGATCTAGGAATCCCACTTCTGTGTAGATGGCCAAAAGAATTGAAATTAGGATCTTTAAGAGATATCTGCAATCCCACAATCATTGCAGCATGTATTCATGATAGTCAAGACATAGCGACAGGTTTAAATATCCATTGATGAATGGATAATGAAAATGTGGTAAACATATATGGTAAGATACTAGTGAGCCTTAAAAAGGAAGAAATCTTGTCATAGCCAACAACATGGATAAGCCTGGAGGACATTACACTATGTGAAACAAACTAGTCAAAGAAGCAGGGATACTATGATTCACTTACATGTGGTATTGAAAATGGTCAAGCTCAGAAATACAGGATAGTACAGTGTTCCCTCACCACTTCGCGCTTCATGTTTTGTGGCTTCAGTGCTTCGCGGGTTTTCCCAAAACATTCATCAAAAAATAAAAATGAAAAAATACAACCATGTTGGCAGCCACATGGCGGAAAGGAGCGTTGTTTCATGTGGATGCGCGAGAGAGAAGGATCCCTGCGTGTCAAACAAACAGCTGAGCTGACTCAGAGTCCATCCCACGGGCTCTCATAAAGGCGCGGGATGGGTTTCCGGGGCGACATCGACCCATGAGAGGACGAGTGGCTTTATCCCTGTGAGGTGATTGTCTGCGCATCATCGCAGCCTCACCTAGCACCTTCTCTTGTTGTATCTCGCCAGTCTTGTCCATGATGGTGACTGTCTCGCATACTGTATTTTAGTGTTGTGTTGGCGATCACTTGTTTTGTTGAAGCGATCACTTTTTTTATTAATTAAGCCCTTATCATGCCGCCTAAGCGCTGTGCCCCTGCGAAAGCTTCCTCCGGGGCGCCCAAGAGGAAGAAGACGAGGACCATCAGCGAAAAAGTGACACTTTTAGATAGGATCAAAGAGGGCAGGAGTGATGCATCTGTGGCACGCCATGACGGGGTGAAGGAATCTACAGTGCGGTCCATCAAGAAAGAGGAAGCAAACATCCGCAAAACGGCTTCCATCACCTTCAATAAAGAAGCGAAACGTGTGGTCACTCCGCGTCATAACAGAATTGTGAACATGGAAGCAGCACTGGCATTGTGGATTGCTGATGGCAGGAAAAAGACAGTGAGTATGGACACTAATGTGATCAGGACAGAGGCCAAAGCTCTCTACGACCCAATCTTGCCCGATGACGACCATGAAGAGGCTGAAGAAGGTGCTGACGAACCTCAAGCCAGTCCTAGCGCTGCCAGGAGCGATTCGCCTCCTCGAGGACGAGGCTTCTCAGCCAGCAAAGGCTGGTTCGAAACATTTCAAAAAAGATACGGCCTCAGAAACGTGCTTCTGTATGGTGAGGCTTCCTCTGCTGACAACGATGCTGCTTGTCGTGACGTGGAGGAAAAGTTTCCTAACCTCACCAGTGAGGGAGGCGACCTCCCTGAACAAGTTTTTAACATGGATGAAACAGGCCTTTTTTGGAAGAGGATGCCTTCGCGTACATTCCTCTTCAAGGACGAAGTGAAAAGGCCAGGCTTCAAGGCTCACAAAGACCGTGTGACTGTCATCATGGCTGGCAATGCTGCAGGTTTTATGCTTAAGCCAGGCCTTACTTATAAAGCCAAAAAACCACGGGCATTAAAAAACAAAAATACGGCTCTGTTGCCTGTGTTCTGGGTGCATAACTCCAAGGCCTGGATAACGAAAGCTCTGACCCTTGAATGGTTCCTCCATTGCTTCACTCCCCAGGTGAAGCTGTATCTGGCTGAAAAGGGCCTCCCCTTTAAGGTCCTTCTCCTGATGGCCTGTGCAGGAGGCCATGCAACGGACCTGCAATATGACGGTGTGCAGATAGAGCTTCTGCCCC
>PVKE010044135.1:0-13119 GCA_004027555.1 Craseonycteris thonglongyai | reverse complement strand
TTCAGTGCATAGTTATTTCTATTTTTTACTTTTTGACAGATAGAGAGAGAGACAGAGACAGAGACAGTTAGAGAACCAAACTGTGGGAACTCCCCAGTTCAGCACGTGGGTCCTGCCTGGGCCGGAGCCGGGATTCGATCCTCGGTCCTCATGGCCTCAAAGCGAGCGCTCAACCCGCTGAGCCGTCCCGGCTTTCCCCCCATTCCTAATTTTTTGAGGAATCTCCATACTACCTTCCATAATGTTTGTACCAGTTTACACCCACCAGAAGCATATGAGGGTTCATTTTTCTCCACTGCCTCTCTGGCACTTTTGATTACTTGTCTTGTTGATTATAGCTATTCTAATGAGTGTGAGGTGGTATGTCATTGTGGTTTTAATTTGTATCACTCTAATTGCTAGTGATGTTGAACATTTTTTCATATACCTGTTGGCCATTTGTATGTCTTCATAGGAGAAGTGTCTGCTCAGTTCTTCTGCCGTTTTTTAAAAGAGATTTATTTTATTGTGTTTGATAGAGACAGAGAGCAACAGAGACAAAGAGAAGACTGAGGGCCCAGAGCAGTACCCATAGTTGTACATCATCAATTTTTGAAATGGTTTCATTCCACACAGGTGGTTGGGGACTACACAGGGGGAAAACAGGGCTGGGGTTCTCCTGCATGGGAGGTGTACCCCCTCAAACCAGAGGCCAAACCAGGAGATGAGAACCAAACTGGGGGCCTCCTGTCATGAAAGGAAACTTCAACTCAGCACATGGGTTCTCAAGGGCCAGGACTGGGATTTAATCCTCCATACTCAGGGCTGCAAACTGAGTGTTTAACCTGCTGAGACACCCTGGCTTCCCCCTGCCCATTTTTTAATAAGATCATTTTTTTTAATGTTTTTTATTGTTGTGGGTGAGTTGTATGAGCTCTTTATATATTTTAGATATTAGCTCCTTATCTCAGGCATTGTTTGCAACTGTTTTCTCCCATTGAGTTGGTTTTCTTCTTACTTTGTAGATGGTTTATTTGCTGTGCAGAAGCTTTTTTTGTTTGATATAGTCCCATTCACATATTTTTGCTGTTACTTCCCTTGACTCTGGGGTCAAGTTCATAAAGTCTTCTCTCAACTCAAAGTTTATAAGTTCAGTACTGACGTTTTTTTGTTTTATTTTTTAATTTAGTGCAGTTTTATTTGGGGGGGGCGTTATATGAGGTCTTTAATCCACTTTGAGTTAATTTTTGTATATGGTGACAGCTCACATTCCAAATTTATTCTTTTGCTTGTGGCTTTCCAATTCTCCCAGCACCATTTACTAATGAGGCTTTCTTTTCTTCATTGTATACTTTTTGCTTCCTTGTCAAAAATTATGTCCATATTTTTGTGGGTATATTTCTGGGTTTTCAATTCTGTTTCATTGCTATGTATGTCTTTTTTTTTTTCCAATACCAAGCTGTTTTGATTATTGATGCTTTGTAGGATAGACCAGAGTCTGAAAGTGTGATGCATCCTGACTTTTTCTTTTTTTGATCCATATGAATTTGGTGATTTTTAAAATCTATTTCTCGAAATAATGTCTGTGGGATTTTGATGGGACTTGCATTAAATCTGTATATTGCTTTGGAATATGGCAATTATAACTATGTTGTTCCTATCAATTCATGAACATGGAGTATTTATCCATTTCTTTGAATCTTCTTTAATATCTTCCTTTTTTTTTCCTTTTTTTTCCTTTTTTTTTCTTTTTTTATTGTTAAATTTAATGGGGTGACATTGGTTGGTAACAATTAGATAGAGTCCAGATGTACAAGTTCACATCACATCACTCATGCATCGTATTATGTGCCCACCACCCAGAATCAGCTCCCCTTCCATCACCATATATCCGGTGCCCACACCCACCTCCCCCTACAACTCTCCCTTTTCCCTCTTCCCCCCTCTCCAGGTAACTACCATTTAATTTCTTTTAATACTGTCTTAAAGTGCTTTGTGTATAACAAGTCCTTCATGTTCTTTGTAAGTTTATACCTACTTAGCAAAATAAGTCAGACTGAAAGAGTCAAGAAACATATGGTCTCACTTATAAGTGGAATAGAAAACTGAAAGTAACAAAGAAACAAAAATTCATGGACATATTTAATAGTTTATTGGTTACCTGAGGATCAAGGGGAAGGTTGTTGGGAGACAAGGGGTATGGGGGAGTAGGGAAGAGACATGAAATATATGGTTATGGAAAGAGATCTGACTCTTTGGTGAACACTTAATGCAATGCATAATTTAAAGAAAATAAGATAAAATAAAATACTGGTTACAAGAATGCCTAAAAAATTTTAGTGAAATATAAAAAAAATAGATAGCAAACATAAAGAATGACATAGAAATCATAAAAAAGCAAGTCAGAAATAAAGATTATAATAACTGAGATGAAACATACACTAAAAGGAATCCACAGCAGATTAAAGAACAAATGACTATATCAGCAATTTAGACAACAAGGTAGCAGAAATCACTCAATAGAAATAAGAACAACAACAAAAGAATTTTAAAAATTCAAGATAGCTTAAGTGGCCTGAGGAACAACATCAAATATAACAACATTCACATCATAAGAGTACCAGAATAAGAAGAAAGGGAGTGAGGAATTGAGACCCTACTTAATGTGTTGTAGAAAATAGAAATGTAAGGCCAGGAAAAACAGAGTCCTGAACAAGATTACCACAAATAGGCCCATATCATAGCACATCATAATGAAAATAGCAAACATTAAAGACAGAGAGATAATTCTAACAGAAGCAACAGAAAGATAGCTAAATACTTACAACAAAACTTTCACAAGACTGTCAACTGAGTTCTCAACAGAAACTTTGCAGGCCATAAGAGACTGGCAGTAAATATTCTAAGTAATGATAAATAAGAACCTATAAGTAAGACTACTCTACCCAATAAGGCTACAGTTTTAATTGAAGAAGAGATAAAAAAGTATTTCCAGGCAGGAAGAAGCTAAAGGAATTTATTACCAGCAAGACAGTATTACAAGAAACGTTATTAATAAAAAGACGTCTTTAAGAAGAAAGTGGAAAACAAATGAAGAAAAAAATACATATAAATAAAAATGGCAATAACAATTTACCTATTAGTAATCACTTTAAACAAAAATGAATGAACTGTTCCAATCAAAAGACACAGTTTACCAGAATGGGCAAGAAAAAGGACTCATTTATATACTGTTTATAGGAGACTCACCTCAGATCGAAAGACACACAGACGGAAAGTAAAAGGATGGAAAAAGGTATTTTGCACAAATAGAAATGACAAAAAAGCTGGGATAGTAATTTTTACATTGAAATATAATAGACATTACAATGAAAAATATAATAAAACACAAATAAGGGCACTACATAGTAATAAAAAGATTCAACAAGAGGATATCACCCTAGTAAACATTTATGCCCCAAACATGGGATCACCTAAACATATAAAGCAAATATTGGAGACGTCATCAAGATGATGGCATGAAAGGAGCTCCTGAAACCTCTCCAGGAAAGACAAAAATTTAAACATAAAATTCAACCATAGAATCCCTAAATAGCACACAGTCTTGGCTGAGAGACCCAAGAAAATACCTAAAGCTAGAGAAACGGAGGGAAGTGACACAGAAAAAAAAAAAGGAGCAGTGCGAAGACCGGCTATGGAACACGACCCAGAGACCAAACCAATGACCAACCCAGAGGCTGACCCGAGTCCAGCAGAGGAGACACTGACTGACATGCGAGTATGGGGGTGTGGGTCCAGGGACAGAACAACTCTGGATGGGTTGGAAGCCTGGAATGGACAGAGGTGGAGGCATAGACAGCCAGAACGTGGCGTGGATGGGAAAAGCAGGTGCAGCTGACTGTGGCAAAGGACTCCGGTGGGAGTGCAGGGGGATCAGCCATGGCATGTTAAGGGTAGCCAGACTGCAGTGCAGGAGGCCAGAGTGAGGCACCAGCAGCAGCCAGAGATCAGTGCGGGTGACTGGAGTGAAGATCTGGCTGCTGGCACTTGAGTCAGGACATTGGAACTGGAGGCCAGTTCAAAAGTGTTTGAATTTTTTTTTGGAAAGAAAAATTTTTTTTTTAATATTTATTTATTTTTATTGTTTTTTGACAGAGAGATACAGAGAGAGAACTGAACTGGGGGATTTCATTTTTTTTTTTTTTTAGTCAAGTTGGGTTTATTAAAAAGTAGGTGAAAAAAGCAGGAGCCAGAAGTGTGTGTTTTTGGTCACAGTATCATCAACTGAGGCATTGCTGCCCCCTGGTGACGGCAAACCTCAAGGACAGACTGAGTGCATAGCCCAGCACTTTCCAGATATTCTCAGCTTCTCACTTCCTGTGTCTAAGAACCTGTCTGAGTGAAACCCTACTGGAATGCTGGTGGGGGTGATGACACTGTCACAGGCACCGCTTGCCCTGAGTTGGTGTTTTCAGGTACTTTCCAGATTTAGTGTAGTGATTCTGCATGGTCCGCCAGGTGCCCTGGAAGTGGACCATGAGACTGCCAGCTGGAGCTGGAGGTGGGTATTCTGTGCCTGGGGCTTCGACACCTGGAATGTGTTGGCAGCTGAGGTGCAGAATGGCCTTCAGTGAGGTGGGGCTGCAACCAGAGTACTGCATGGCCTTGGACAAGGAGCCTGACTGCTTCCCCTTGCTATCTCCCAGGGCTCACCCTGCAGGCCTCACCCACAGTGGGCCTTCAGTGAGCTGCTCATGGGAAGCTGCCATTACCCTGTGCTGCAATCAGACCTGTGCCTTTCCCAACAAACCCCGCCCTCACTCTTCATGCTGAAGCCAGCAGAGGGAAGTTCCCATTACCCTGTAAGCTAACAGACCTGCACCTTTCCAAAGAAACCCCACCCCCACCTGTCCTGCTGAAACCAGCAGAGGGATCTAGGTGTGGCAGCTTCTGAAACCAGTGGGATTTCAGAGGCATAGAATACCATTGCCCACCATACCTTCCAAAAAAGGAGGCATACAGTTGACCAAGGCAACTGAGTCAAAGAGAAGCTCATCTCCTAGGAAATCTCCCACTGTGAGAAAACAAAATAAGTAAGAGGAAATATTGTCAGTCACTAACACCAGCTAGGAAGTAAAATAAAAACACCTTCACATCTACAGAGGGAAAAGTCCTCATATCCAGGAAATGAAATGCTCCAACAGTGATAAATACCACTTTGAACAAAGGAACTCAGAAAGCAAGAGAAAATTCTCCAGAAAAGGAACTTGAAGATATGGAATTATATGAGCCAAATGACAGAGAATTCAAGGTTGCAATTATGAAAATACTCAAAGAGATCAGAGAAAACTGGCAGAGTACACAGAAGGAGCTAAGTGATCTCAGAAAGGAAAATGGTATCTATGAAAAAGATGAAAATAGAAATTCTGGACATAAACCACACAATCAAAGAAATAAAAAATGAAATAGCTAGCATAGGAAACAGAGCTGATAAGATGGAGGAAAGAATTAGTGAAATCAAAGACAAAAATTTGGAAATATCACAGAAGGAAGAAGAGAGGGACCTAAAAGCTAAAAGAAATGAAAGATATCTATAAGAACTATTGACTCCATTAGAAAAAGTAATATAAGAATAATAGGTATTGCAAAGGGAGCAAAGGACATGATTGGCACAGAATCTACTCAGACAAACAGTAGATGAGAGCTTCCCAAATCTATGGTAAGAAATGGCACCTCAAATTCAAGAAGAAAACAGGACCCTAGATACTTGAATCCTAACAGACCCACTCCAAGGCACATTATATTGAAGATATCAAAGATCAAAAACAAAGAAAGAATCCCCAAGGCAGCCAGAACAAAGAACACCATAACTTACAAAGGAAAGCCCATCATAAGCTCATCAGATTTCCCAACAGAAACTCTAAAAGCCAGAAGAAAGTGGAACAAAGTATTCAAAATATTAAAGGAGAGCAATTACCAGCCAAGAATCCTATACCCAGCAAAGTTATCCTTTAGATATGAAGGAGAAATGAAGACCTTTGCAGACATAGAAAAACTTAAAGAATTCTCCAGCACAGGGACAACATTTAAAGAAATACTGAAGGAGGTGATTGGACTTGAAACAAAAAGTAAAAGTAAACAGGGATAAACTGAAAAAAACAAAAACATAAAAAGGGGAGGAAGTAAAGACTTAAGTTTCCAAAGAGATTGGAGATAAGAAACATCTTTAAGAAAAGGAACCATCACATATATGAAACTTACTTTTATATACAGTTCATGGTAACCACTGAAAAAGAAGTTAGAACTGGGACACATAACAATAAAAGAAGAGAATACAGAGAAAACAGTCATAAACACCATCAAACTAAAATAATCAATGGGAAGATAAAAGGCAAGGAAGCAATAAAATAAAAGCTACTAGAAACCAAAATATAAAATGGCTATAGGAAATCCTCATATATCAATCATCACCCCAAATGTAAGTGGGCTGAACTCACTGATAAAAAGACAGAGTAGCAAACTGTATTGAAGCACAAAAATCAACCTTATGCTGTCTACAAGAGATACACCTCAGCCACAAGGACAAACACAGACTCAAGGTGAAAGGGTGGAAAAAAATACTCCAAGCAAATGGCAGCCAGAAAAAAGCAGGTGTAGCCATAATTATATCTGACAAAGCAGACTTCAGGATAAAAAAGATAATAAAAGACAACAATGGACATTTCATAATGATAAAGGAGAAAATACAACAGGAAGATATTACACTTATTAATATATATGCCCCCAATAAAGAAGCACCAAAATTTGTGAAGCAAGTACTAATAGATCTAGAAGGAAAAACGGACAAAAACACCATTATAGTAGGGGACTTAAACACCCCATTGACAGCCATGGACAGATCAACCAAACAGAAAATAAACAAAGAAATATCAGCTTTAAATGATACATTACAGCAACTGGACATAATTGACATTTACAGGACACTTCATTCTAAAACACAGGACTATACCTTCTTTTCTAGTGCACATGGAATGTTTTCAAGGACAGACCACATGCTGGGACACAAAACTAGCCTCAGCAAATTTAAGAAGACAGAAATCATACCAAGTATATTCTTCAATCACAAAGCTTTGAAGTTGGAGATCAACTTCAAAAAGAAAGCAGGAAAAACCACATGTACATGGAGATTAAACAACATGTTATTAAAAAATAACTGGATCAGGGGAAGCTGGGATGGCTCAGTGGGTTGAGCGCTCACTTTGCAGTGCCGGGGACCGAGGATCGAATCCCGGCCCCGGCCCCGGCCCGTGCGGAACCATATGCTGAACTGGGAGCTCCCCCAGTTTAATTCCCTCTCTGTCTCTCTCTCTCTTTCTTTGTCAAAAATAAATAAATAAATAAAAATATATATTAAAAAAAAAGAATAACTGGATCAAAGAAGTAATAAAAAAAGAGATTAAAAAACACATAGAAACAAATGACTATGAGAACACAATATTCCAAAATTACTGGGATACAGCAAAAGCCGTAATAAGAGGAAAATTTATATCACTATAGACCTTTCTCAAGAAGCAAGAAAAATCACAAGTAAACAACCTAATACCACATCTTCAAGAACTAGAAAATGAAGAACAAAAATACCCAAAGCCAGCAGAAGGAAGGAAATCATTAAAATGACAGCAGAACTAAATGAAATAAAGAATAAGAAAACAATAAAAAAAATTAATACAACAAAGGCGCAATTCTGATTGCATCACAGGGTAATGGCAGCTTCCCAGTAGCAGCTCACTGAAAGCCCATTATGGGTGAGGCCATCAGGGCAAGCCCTAGGAGACAGCAAGGGGAAGCAGGCAGGCTCCGTGTCCAAGGCCACGCAGTGCTCCGATTGGGGCCTCAACCCACTGAGGGCCACTCTGCGCCTCAGCAGCCAACACACACCCGATGACGATACTCCAGCCACTAGAACACCTGCCTCCGCTCCAGTTGCCGGCCTCATGCTCCGCATGCCTCCGACTCCAGCTGCCCATCTCAAGCACTGGCAACCGGATCTTCACTCTGGTCATCCTTTCCGACCTCTGGGTGCCACTGGAGCCTCTCTCTGGTCTCCTGCACCACGCTCTGGCCACTCTCACCATGCCATGGCTGCTTCCTCTGTACACCCATCAGGGCCTCTTGTCACAGTCAGCTGTGCCCACTTTGTTCATCCACCCTATGCTCTGGCCATCTGCACTTCCGCCTTTGTCTATTCCAGGCCTCCAACACTTCCAGAGTCATTCTACACCTGTACCCGCACCCCCACACTACCATCTCAGTCAGTCTTTGGGTTGGTCACTGGGTTGGTCTCTGGGTCATGCTCCATGGCATGTCTTCACACTGATCCCTTTCTTTCTCTCACTCCGCTCTGTTGCTACAGCTTTAGGTATTTTCTTTGGTCTCTCAGCCAGGCTATGTGCTACTTAGGTATTCTCTGATTGGATTTTAGTTGTTTAAAGTGTTGTCTTGGGGAAGCCGGGATGGCTCAGTGGGTTGAGCGCTCACTTTGCAGCGCCGGGGACCAGGGATCGAGTCCCGGCCCTGGCCTGTGCGGAACCATGTGCTGAGCTGGTTGCTCCCCCAGTTAGGTTCTCTCTCTCTCTCTCTCTCTCTCTCTCTCTCTCTCTCTCTCTCTCTCTCTCTCATCAAAAATAAATAAATAAATAAAAATATATTAAAAAAAAATAAATTGTTGTCTTTCCAGGAGAGGTTTCAAGAGCTCCTCTCATTGCACCATCTTGTTGATGCCCATTTTTCATTTTTTTAGAGATTTATTTTGATTATTATTATTTTTTTTACAGAGAGACAGACAGAGAGAGAGACAGAGAGAAGGGGGGAGGACCCAGAGCAGCTTCCACAGTTGGCAGCATCAGTTTTCCATATAGTTTGACTCCACAGGTGGGCATGGGGCTGTACAGGGCAGGAACTTGGCAGGGAGCCTCCTGCATAGGCCCTGGCAAGTGAGAGCATTTTTTTTTTCTCTTTCATCATACCTATTGGTAGAGGTTTTCTATGGTGAGGCATGGAGAGCTTATATGTGAACTACCTTTAAAAAGCATGAACACTATGGTTTAACTCCCACCTATGAACATCTAGGATAAAGATGTCCTGACTCATCTTGGTAATTGGTTTGATCAGATGCTGTTTTGTTGTGAAGGGCATACAATCTTGGACTTAGGTGAAATAAGGAAGAATGTGTAGTTGTCAACCAGATGATGGTTATAAGGAGTATAACTTAAGTACTGTGTTCTTAAATCTTTTCTCATTGGGCTGCCTATAGGACAGGCTATAGTTAGAAGAAATTGGAAAATTAGCACCTAGGAGCTGATACATACGTACTAAGTGATGACCCTGATCATTTATCTGGGCGATGAACTGCCTAAGGGAAAAATCAGCAGATATTTTTTTCCCCAGGATACATGAAAGCAAGTTCATAGAAAGGCAAGCAACAAAGACTTACATTTTTTTGAGGTAATGTTTAAAAGCTAATACTCTACAAATGCAATTAGTAAAAATCAAATTTATCCATTTTGAAAATGGTCACTAAACTTTGCATTGAGAACTCTTACATAGCTTTAGTGTCAGAAAAGTCTGGCACTAAATTTGGTTGTATCTATGATTAGTATGTATAATTTCAGATTATTTAATTACCTTCTTCAAACTACAACCTCATCATCTAATTTTTAAAAAGATAATAATAATGCTACCTAACTCCCTAAGTTAGAGTGAGGATTAAGTGTAATAATAATTATAAAATACTTAATTTAGTGTCTTATAAGTAGTAAATGCCCAACAAATTTTAATTACTTTATTATCATTATATGCCTTTTCTAGTGGAACAAAACACTTGGGACTATCTATGTGGCTACGAGAAGATCACAAGGCAAATGTTCCTGAGTGTCTTTCCTCTTTAATGTTTAGGAGAAACAAATAAACTCATTGTACTTAAAAAAACAAACAAACAAACAAAAAACCTTGTAAGTCAAGGTCATTTAAACACTGAACTTCCAATGCTTCAAAAATGATAAAAATCTTTTTTCATATATCTGTTGGCTGGTTGTATGTTTTCATGGGAAATTAGGGGAAAAAAAACACTGCCATTTATTGGAACACCAGCAATAAGTGGGGATTCCACAGAAATATCTGTGTCCCGTCTGAGAGTAGGACACCAAAAATATCTGGTATTTATTTTCAGGACAGTTTGTACTTTGAAGAAAATGACAAAAAGATATTCTTGCTGTTGTATGTATTAAAGTAGGAGGAATATGAAGTTCATCACCTCCCCATTTGAACTCTGATCTTGGCAGTATCACAAATGGTGTCATCAGCAGGAAGCTTACAAATGTTTGTAATTAAAAAACAACTTTACTACCAGGCACATTTGCAGTATGTACGTAGAAGGAAGTGTTTTTCACCATGTGAACACATTGACTATAGCACAAGACTTGGAAAAAAAATAAGTTAACAAGATGTGCATAGATCTTGTGAAGGACATTTAGTGGCTTGATTGTGGTTATAAACACACAGCTTTGAATCCCTGATCTATAACTAACTGAGCATTCATGCTCTCTTCATAAATATATATTCAGCTTGGCAAATCTGATTTTCTTTACAACCAATTGTATTTGTTTTTTACAATTATATGGTGTAGGTTCTGTGGGAAGCCTGGTATTGCCCTTCTGTTCTGTCCACCTGTTTAGAATTTATATCCAAAAATCATCTAAAACATGCCATTTCTCTCCCCAGATAACAGCAAATTAATATAGTTAAGAACTCCAGATGAACTAGTTATGTTCTGAGGGCATTGCTATTTCATATTTTCAAACTACACTTTAATGAAACTTGCACTATCTACTTTTCAGAACAAAACCAAAGTAGAACCCCCCACCTCCCAAAATAAAGTCAAACAACACAAAAAACCGAATTCCTCCTATGCACATTTCATTACATTTCCCCCTGCTTTAACCATGGATTTTGACATGCCCGAACC
Source organism: Craseonycteris thonglongyai (assembly GCA_004027555.1). Classification (NCBI taxonomy): domain Eukaryota; kingdom Metazoa; phylum Chordata; class Mammalia; order Chiroptera; family Craseonycteridae; genus Craseonycteris; species Craseonycteris thonglongyai. The sequence goes on along the minus strand of PVKE010044135.1, from coordinate 2,117 downwards.
AGACACAAATTTATATGTACATTTTAGATTAGACTTTTATTAATAAAAAACAGAATTATGTTCTCTGGGAATTATGTATTTTTATTTTCTAAAGTGCTGGTCTACCTGACTCCTCAGGCAACTCTCCATATATCACAGCTCAGAGCTCAAAGTTTTTTTAATTCTTACTAGTAAAATGCATTAGCATAAATTACTTTAAAGTGAATATTACATGAACTTATTTAATAAAAACCAGGAGTGTCTTTATGTTTATAAGCTTATACATAAATATCTCTTTTCTGTTTCTTAAAGTATTTTGGATTGAGGAACAGAAGTAGGGGGTAAGACAATGTAATGTGCTTTTCCTGGAAAACTCTAGCTTCTGGAGAGAATTCTGAAAAACAGGTGTCTGCCTCAAAAAGTAAAAAACATTCATCTGTTTTTTTTAATTTCAAAAGAATAATAGTTGGGGAAGCCGGGATGGCTCAGTGGGTTAAGCGCTCGCTTTGCAGCGCCGGGGACCGGGGATCAAATCCCGGCCCCGGCCCGTGCGGAACCATGTGCTGAACTGGGAGCTCCCCCAGTTCAGTTCTCTCTCTGTCTCTGTCTCTGTATCTCTCTGTCTCTGTAAATATATATATATATATATATATATATATATATATATATATAAAAGAACCTAGAATATAGTTCACATTCAAAAAAAAAAAAGAATAATAGTAAAGTTATAGCAAAGATAATTGTTTGAGTGGGTATTCTAAAACAGTATAGCTGGGCCTTATTTTTAGATAGCTAAAAAATCCACCAACAAACCACACATATTAATATTATCTTTCTTGTGTATATATACAATTCAGGAGAAGGTAAGAATAAAAAAAAAATTTGAGAAAACATTAGAATGACATAGATCACAATTTATGGAAAAGAAATTTAGTTGGCTTGAATAATAGAGGTATGTGATGCAATTATGACTATCATTTTAAGTATTCAATGAGGAATTTTTACTCATTATTCTTTTTTAAGGATAATCTGGATTAATTTAGTCACAGTTTCCTGTTTTGCCATCTGTACATAGTTTGTTTTCTGTTACCATGTATCAGTTTGTTTTCTTCCAAATCTGTGTATTTATAGAATGTGGCCAGGAACTGATAGGGTCCAGAATAAAGTAAACTGATTATTTCTTTCCGTTGAGTACACAAGCTAGCAGGAAGGATATCCCACCCTTTTTTCTCTTTAACAATAGTGTTTTTACTGTTATAGAAGAGAGAACATATAAAAAGAAAGTTAACTAGAGTGTCAATATTTTCCATACAGAATGGTAAATAGTTTAATGTAATTAGTGTTAGGATTGATTTATGAATCTTTATATTTACCCTTATTTATTAAAGAGACACATTTCTAGTAAGATACCACATAATGAAAAGTAAATTATCTAGATCTATAACTATAGTCAGTATGTGTGGACAGTGGTGATAAGGCTAGATAATTATGGTTGGCATTCTTGGTTGTCTTTTTATTTAGGCTGAAATCTATGCACTGTATAAAAACGCACTGGATTACTTGCAATTATATCTATAGACTTCTTGCTGTGTGCTATTTGCTCTGCTTCTTCTAATAATTTTTTATTACCTTTTTTGTGTTCCTATGATTTTTGCAAGCAGGGTAACAATCATGCTATGGCTGTTCAATTATTTTCAGATCATTTTTTTATTATTAGTTTTAGATAATCCCCATAAACAAGAAGTGACTTTAATAACTCAAACTCAGTTTCCTCATTTACAGGGCAGACCATATGGTAACTTCATGTAGCAGGTGGACAGGCATCTCTCTCAACTCTTTTTTTTTTATTTTTTATTTTTTTTAATTTATTTTTTTAATTTATTGTTAAATTTGATGAGGTTACATTGGTTGGTAACAATTAGACAGTTTACAGATGTACAAGTCCACATCACATCATTCATGCATCGTATTATGTGCCCATCAATCAGTATCAGTTCCCCTTCCATCACCTTATATCTAGTGCCCACTCCCACCTCCCCCGACAACTGTCCCCCCCCCCATCCTGGTAACCACCAAACCATTGAGTGTGTCCATAATGCTGGTGCCCTCTCCCACCTCCCCTCCCACTCTCCTTCCCC
>PVKE010044133.1:0-13113 GCA_004027555.1 Craseonycteris thonglongyai | reverse complement strand
AAAGAATACATAAAGGTACATATATGTACCTTTATGCTCACTGCAGCATTATTCACAGTAGCCAAGAGACGTGTAAACAACCTAAGGGTCCTTTAATTAATTATTGTATCAAGATGTGGTACATATACTCAATGGAATACTACTCATTCATTAGGAAAACTGAAATACTGCCATTTGCGACAACATAGATGGACGTTGAGCATATCATGCTAAAGAAATAAGTCAGTAGTAAAAGGACAAAAACCATATGATTTCATTCATATTTGAGATATAGAACAGAATGCAACAAATGAAGAAACCAAACAAACTCATAGATACAGACAACAGTTTGAGGGTTACCAGAAAGGAAGGGGTATGGAGGGAGGATGAAGAGGGTAACGGGGGTCAAATATATGGTAACAGAGGAAAAGCAGAGTATGGGTGGTGAGCACACAATTCAATATACACACGATGTATTACAGAACTGTACACTTGAAACTTACATAATGTTATTAACCAATGTGACCCCCAATAAATTTAATTAAAAAAAAGAAAAAGACTGTGGACCTGTAAAAAGAGTTTCTTTAAAGAATGACCCAAAACATATTTTTTGTTCACAGAACATTAACTTGATAGAAGGCTCTACAGAAAAATGCAAAACTAAAAAGTTGGGAGTTACTGCCAACTAAAAATTATTGAGATGAAAATAAAAAGTGTCTACAAGATAAGAACATGTTAACAGCAACAAAAGACTTGATGTAGAAACTTTTAAAGGTCTTCTTTTGAGCAAGGTATTTGTTTCCCCATCTTCAACGATAAGAAATAAGCCAAAATAAAAGGGAATATTTTTGGTTCTGTTTTTAACCTATGGCATCTGCAGAAAAGTTAAAAAAAAACAACAACCAAGGCAAAGCTAACTTTTCTAGATTCACTGTCTCAATGAAAATGTCCAATTCTCTCAATCATTAATTTCAACCAACCAACCAATCAACCATCCATCCAACCAACCAACCAACCAAACCAACCAACCAACCAACCAACCAACCTTTATGCAAGTGCTGACTGGGATTAAAAGAAGGAACGCTTTTCATTTGAATTATCTAGCAACTGCTTCTGAAAGGTTGCTAGGACAATCTCCAAATGCCATCAGTGGAACTCTTTCATTGCCATTTTAGAAAAATAAGTGTGTCAACCATACCACCTACCGCTGGAATCAAAATTTAGGAAGTCTGAGAATTCCTGAGCCAATGTGTCGTCACTGGCAAAGGCACAGATACAAGCAAAGAAATGAATGCATCTCTGGGCTGCCTCATCCTTGGAGGCATTCGACTTGTTCGATTTCAGAGTCTGGCAGGAGCAGGAGAAACGGCGCTCAGGCAAGTTTTTGGCACTGATTTTCTGCACAAAGGATGTATGCAAATACCCCAAACTATGCTTCTGGCTTGCCTTGCATTTCACCACCAAAATGTTTTTAGTAATTCTCTGTACAAGGGGACCTGTGGGTTCTGTGGCCAACTGCCAGATGGTTTGCTTGGTTTCTGAGGAGGCCTGCATTGCATTCAGGACTGAGCTCTTTAGAGTCAGAGGTGTAGCCTCTGCCTGGCAGTTCACTGCCAGCTTGATGTGTTGGCACTGGTTTTCCACAACACCCTGGGTGGCAGCTTTCAGGCACGAGGGGACATAACACCGTCCAGAACTCAGCTGAGTGATGATCGTCCCATCTACTGTCTGGATTGTCGTTTCTGAAACACCTAGTTCCACAAAGCATCGGTAATCAGGGCCCCGGTCTCTTTGCCGCACTGAGTAGACCTGCAGATCAGAGCCTGTTATGATTTTGACAGCTTCAACACTAGGCTGTTTCCGTGCACCATAGCGGAATATGGTTCCACATGTTTTGTTCTTACAACTCAGTCCCCGGGTTCCATTGTATGTGCCGCATCGGGGACACTTTCTGATTCCCCTCAGTGTGGCCTTTCCCAAATCAGATAAGAAAGCTGGGACTTTAGTCCTCAGAGAGTTTGGTTCCATTTTTCACAGGCCCCTAGAAAAGGCAATAAGCCCATCAGCATGAGCATACATTCAAACAGAACATCAATTTAAATCTTCAAACAAAATAAAAGTGGAGGAAACATTGCCTTTCATCTCTCTCTCTCTCTCTCTCCATATATATATATTTTTTCCCCCTTACAGTGGTGAAAGAGAAGCTTATTGAAAGTAAAAGTAGAGAAAGTACACTTCCAAGAGATGGAAGCAGGCCTTGAGCAAGAAGAGGTGGCTAGGGGATGCCGGGATGGCTCAGCAGGTTGTGCGCTCGCCTTGAAGCCCTAGGGTCCAAGGATTGAGTCCTGGCCCCAGCCCATGCAGACTCATATGCTTAATTGTGGTGTGCTTCCCATGTGGGAGGCCCCCAGTTCGGCTCTGCCCATGGGGGAGGCCCCTGGCCCAGTTCCTGCCCTGCACAGGCCTGCACCCACCTGTGTGGAATAAAACTACGGTGATGCCTTGGAATTCAAACTTAATCCATCCCAGAACCCTGTTCGAGTTCCATGATGAGTAGGCGTTTGGATAAAGCTGCAGGCCATAGAGTCGATATGTCCCATGCAAACAATGTGTGGGCATTCAGATTCCAAACCAGCATTTGGATTCTGAGGCAAAATTTGCTTGACTTTTTCATTCAGATTCCAAGTTGTTTGAGTTTTGGTGTGTTCAGATTCCAAGGTATCACTGTATGTCGAAGACTGATGATGTACAACTATGGAGACTGCTCTGGGCTTGGCCCCTTCTCTCTCTGTCTTTCTCTCTGTCGAAAACAATCAAATAAATCTTTTTTTTTTTTTTTTAATATATTTATTTATTTATTTTGACAGAGAGAGAGAGACAGAGACAGAGAGAGAACTGAACTGGGGGAGCTCCTAGCCCAGCACATGGCCCCGCACGGTCCGGGGCCGGGACTCGATCCTCGGTCCCCAGCGCCGCAAAGCGAGCGCTCAACCCACTGAGCCATCCCAGCTTCCCCTCAAATAAAGCTTAAAAAAAAAAAAAAAGAAAAAGAAAAACTGACTCAAAAGGCCCATATCTCCATATATTATTAAATATCCTAATGTAAAAACTAAAGCATTTCTCTGGGTTCACTTCTGTTCCACAGAACAACCAAAATACTTAAATCTAATCTTTACATGCACAATGTTTAGCTTGAACAAGGACTGGAGAATGGGAAAGATTAGTTCTTTCCCTTCCACCATTCCTCACAAAACCCACCCCAATCCTACCTGTATCGGTGACCACAGCGTCCGGAAAAACAGTGTAACCTAAATTCATAAGACCAAAAAGGTGTTGTTTCATTAGTTTGTGGTGATCATAGAGGACAGGTAAAGACATAATCATTTACAGAGTAAATGTTACTGCTTAACCCAAGATCTTCTGAAATTTGAACTCCATGGTATAACAATGCAGACATTCTACATCCTCCTTCTTGGCAGACCAATGAAAAAGTTCCTGCCCAATGTGTCACAGTCAAGGAAGATTTCCACTGCCCTAAATGGAGATCTTGGCAGTTGACAAGTAAAACAAGAAAAAATATTAAAGTTATACAAAGAAACAATGACTTGATTCCTCTCAGAATAGGAATCTAAGTGTTTCACAAATATTGGAGAAATATTTGACAGAAACTGGTATGGAAATGGTTGTTCAGTACATCCAAATTTGAGAGGGTAACAGTGGTAATGTCATTACATAGGGAGGAGTCAAGTACACCTACAGCTATAGTATATAATTGGTCAAACACTCTTTATTAAGGTATATTTTTACATACCATAAAACTCACCCATTTTAAGTGTATAATTCAATATTTATTAAATTTAATGAGTTGGACACCCATCATTACAATCCAGTTTTAGAATATTTCCATCACCCCCCTCTCCCCCCAAATATCCTCCTTACTGTTTGTAGTCAGTCATCATTCCCACTCCCAGACAATCACTAATCTGATTTATCTCTCTAGATTTACCTTTTCTGGACATTTCATTTAGATGGAATCATACTATATGTGGCCTTTTGTGTCTTGTATCTGGCTTCTTTCATTCAACATGTTTTCAAGGTTCAACCACATTGTAGCATGTATCCATACTTCATTCCTTTATATTGCTGAATAGTATTCCATTGTATGGATATATCATTTTGTTTATCCATTCACCAGCTGACAGATGTTTAGATAATTTCCAATTTTTGGCTAATATGGCTAATGCTGCTATAAACATTAACATGTAAGTCTTTGTATAGACAACTATCTTCATTTTTCTTGGGCAGATACCTAGACATGGAATCACTGGGTCATATTGTTTAAATTTCTATTTAACTTTTTAAGAAACTGCCGGGGAAGCCGGGATGGCTCAGTGGGTTAAGCGCTCACTTTGCAGCGCCAGGGACCGAGGATCGAATCCCGGCCCCGGCCCGTGCAGAACCATATGCTGAACTGGGAGCTCCCTCAGTTCAGTTCTCTCTCTGTCTCTGTATCTCTCTCTCTCTCTCTGTCAAAATAAATAAATAAATAAATATTAAAAAAAAAAAAAAAAGAAACTGCCAAACTGGCTGTACCATTTTACATTCCCACCAGCAAAATAAGAGAGTTCTTATTTCTCCACTTCCTGGCCAGCACATTACTGTCTTCTTGATTATAGCCATTTCATTAGAATGGGTATGAAGTGTATCTCATTATGGTTTCAACTTCCATTTCTCTAATGAATAATGATGTTGAGTAATATTTCACATGCTTACTTAGCCATGTATTTATCTTTTTGGGGAAATAGCTATTCCAATATTTTTCCCATTTTAAAATTAAAACTGATGATATTTGATTATATAAAAACAAAAGTTTTTTGCATGGAAATAAGTACAATAAGTTATGTCTAAAGACAAAAACTGAGCAACAAAAGCAGTGGCACTTACACATGAAAACTACAAAGTATCATTGAAAAAAAATGAAAAGATATCTCATGTTCGTGGATCAGAAGACTTAATATTGAGACTCTCATTTGTTGATGGTATTGTAAAATGGCACAGGGCACTTTGTAAAACTGATGGCTCCTCAAAATGTTAAAGAGCGTTACCGTATTCCCAAGAGAATATATGCCCAAGAGAATTGAACATGCAAAATTTGTATATGACTGTTCACAATAGCCAGAAGTAGAATTAATCCAAATGTCCATCAACTGGTGAATGGGTAAACAAAATGCAGTATATCCATACAATGAAAATACTATTTACGGAAAGCCGGGATGGCTCAGCGGGTTAAGCGCTCGCTTTGAAGCCCGGAGGGCCGAGGATCGAATCCCGGCTTCGGCCCAGGCAGACCCACATGCTGAACTGGGGAGTTCCCACAGTTCAGTTCTCTAGCTGTCTCTGTATCTCTCTCTTTCTGTCAAAAATAAAATAAAATAAAAATAAATATGCACTGAAGATAAAATAATTACTCTCTATAAATATAAAAAAGAATTAAAAAAAAAAGAAAATACTATTTGGTAGCTTGACCAGATGTATCATTTTAAATGGTATGGAAATAGGTACTGGCCTGTTTCACATGGTATGTATGGCCAACCTCTAGTCTCACTGGGCTAAATTCAAGGTGTCAGTAGGCTGACCGTATGTACCATTAGAAATGGGACAGTATTATTATTTTTTGTCCCATTTAAAATGGTACATTTGGTCAGTCTATTATTTGGCCATAAGAGAATAAAGTTCTGATACATGCTACAACATGGATAAATGAAATATTATGCTAAGTGAAAGAAGTCAAACACAAAAAGCCCCACATACTATATGATTCCATTTAAATGTAATATCCAGAATAGGCAAATGCATAGAGACAAAAAGTAGATTAGTGTTTTTCAGGGACTGGAGGTAAAGGGGGAATTGGGAGTGACTGCAAATTACTATAAGGTTTATTTTTGAGGTGATGAAAGGTATACAACTCTGTGTATATACTGAAATTACTGAATTATAACACTTTAAAAGGTTGAATTTTGGGATGCCAGGATAGCTCAGTAGTTTGAGTGCTTGCTTTGTGACCACTAGGTCATGGGAGGCCCCCAGTTTGGTTCCTGCCCCATGGGGCCCCACATCCACGTGTATGGAATGAAATGATGTCACAACTAATGATGTTCAACTATGGAGACTACTTTGGGCCCTTCTACCTTCTCTCTCTCTCACCTTCTCTCAAACAAAACAATCAAAAAAAATAAAATAAAAGGCTGAATTTTATGTTATATGAACTACATTTCAATAAAGCTGTCATTAAAAACAGAAGGAAAATATTTGGAATGCAATTGCCAAAGACCTGATTTCCTAAGAGTTGTTTTTTTTTTAAGATTTATTTTATTGTCTTTGACAGAGAGAGAGAGACAGAGACAAGGGGAGAGCCCAGTGTTGGCACAATAGTTGTACGTCATCAGTTTAGACATGGTTTTGTTCCACACAGGTGGCCAGGGGCTGTGCAGGGCAGTAACCAGTCCAGGGCCTCCCACATGGAAGGTACGCCCCTGTGAGCTGGGGGGCCAAACTGGGGGCCTCCCATATGGGAAACTCACTTCAGCAAAAACTGAACTGGGGGTACACCCCAGCTCAGCATATGGGTCTGCATGGGCTGGGGCTGGGACTCGATCATTGGACCCTGGGACTGCAAAGCGAGCGCTCAACCTACTGAACCATCCAGGCTTCCCCAAGTTTTAACAAATTAATTGAAAAAAAAAAAAAAAAAAAAAAAAAAAAAAAAAAAAAAAAAAAAAAAAAAAAAAAAAAAAAAAAAAAAAAAAAAAAAAAAAAAAAAAAAAAAAAAAAAAAAAAAAAAAAAAAAAAAAAGAAAGGAATATAAAAGAAAGAAAAGAAAAAACAAAAACACAAGTCCACTAGAAAAATGAGCAAAGAGCATGAAAAGACAGCTTATGAAAAAGAAAAAACAAAAATTATTTTAACATCCCAAATTCAACCTTACAATAAGAGGCAAATTAAAACAAGAAAACACTTTGGCAAACTGACAAAAAGGATAAATGTTACCATTGTGTTTATTTATGAAGATGTGGAGAAATAGGCAATGTATATTGTGGGTGGGGAGTGTTAAGTGCAACATCCTCTTTAAAGGGATGTAAATAAAATAAATGTAAAACATATTTTCATTTAGCAATTCCACTTTTAAGATTTCATGAATTATATTCTCACATGTACACAAAGTATGTACAGAGGTATTCCATGCGGGGTTACCCATAATTGCACAAGAACAGAAGCAGTCTAAGAGAGAACTAAATAATGGTGTAACCATACAATATGCCAGTACAAGACTACTAAAAAGAATCAGACAGGTCTCTGTGTATTGATAAGGACCAAGCATCAAGATACACTGTGGAATGAGAAAAGCTGTAGTACTTCATGTATGATACTCTTGAATTAAAAAAGAAGACAGGGACACACACACACACACACACACACACAGAATAATCTCTATTGCCTCAGAAGTGACATGAGACTTGGGGAAAAAAAAGTGGGAGGGAAACTTACATTTTACTATTTTCTAGTATTTGAATTTCAAGCATGTACTAGTATCACTTATTAGTTTCTATATTGAAAACATATACAAACAAGTAACTTCTGAATCCTGCCTGTACAAGGGAATTCTCAGCACGATGAAGTAAGCAGGGATGTCCAACCTTTTGGCTTCTCTGGGCCACACTGGAAGAACTGTCTTGAGCTACACATAAAAAAAAACAAACACAAAAAACATTAACACTAATGATAGCTAACGCGCTAAAAAAAAAAAATCAAAAAAAAAATCTCATAATGTTTTAAGAAAGTTTAGCAATTTGTGTTGGGCTGGGCTGCATCCAAGGCCGTCCTGGGTTGCAGGTTGGGCAAGCTTGATAAAGGGACTGGTGCTGTCTAAGAGCTAACCCATGAATGCTTCCTGGAAGTGGTGGGTTTTCATCCATCTACTACTTCGCTGAAGAGCTATACAGTTTGGTGGATGCTGTTTAATGCTTGTGAAGCACAGTCAGTTGAAGAGAACGAATTATCATTTTGAATGAAACATAAAACTTGCCAACGTTTACTGGGTACAAGAAACCCTTCCCATCTATTTACTCATGCACTGCTCACCGTGATCCTGTGACAGATACTATTTTGCTCATCTTTAGAGCTGAAGAAATGGGCTCAGAGCAAGTAATGATTTGATGAATGTTTCACATCCAGACCCACATCTAACGTGAGTTTGGGATCTGCTGGATTCCTTGTCAAACCACAAGTGAGAGGTAAGGGAAGGCCTAGAAGCCAGAACTTTCGATTCCTGGTCCAGGGTGCTTTCATTAGCCCTGGGAGGCCTCGCAATGTCGCAGACAGGGTAATGAAAAAGTGCGCCCGGGACCCGGCCCGCGGAACGTGAACCTCTCGTCTGGCTTCCGGGACCCGGCCGCCCGCAGACACACCATCCGGGACTTGCTTCCCGGGCAGGCCCGCGCGGCGGCTCACTTCCGGTCCTCCAAAGGCCCAAGCGGCGGCATCACTGGGCCGGAAGCCTGCTCCACAGGCACGCGATCTGCCGGGATGCCCAGCTCTGAACCCTGGTCACACCACTGCCCTAGCCTTCTGTCAGCACGGCCTCCTTACCTGCCCTGCGCCCCCCTGTGGCCCCAGGGCCCCCCGCTCATAAACGCCCTCACCTCCTCGCTCTTCGCCTGCCGCGGTCTTTTACAAACGCGGCCAAACTGCTGGCTGTAACGACAGCCCTTATTGGCCAGGGCCGCCCACGCGCGGCGAGTGCCCGCCCACCGCACGCGTGTTGTCAGATGGGTGTTGTAGTTTCGTCCTCCCCGAGGCTGCGGAGACTTGCTGGGGAATCCGGCTGTAGATGCTGCTCTGACCCTGGGCGGCTGTTAACGCTCAGGTTCTTCCCTGGGGCCGGCGTACTTCTGGCCAGACCCGTTGGTATGGAAGACACCGACACAGCTCTAGGACTGGGCATGGCTTTTTCAGGCCTGACAGCGTCCTATTTCTGAGTAAAATCCATGGGTAATCGATGCAAAAATCGCATTAGAAGATTTTCTACGTCATTAGCAGATGGCTGGGACTCAGCCATCCTTTGTTAAAGGTCTTCTCCACCAAAGTATGCGCTGTTTATCACCTCTATGTTTATTTATATCAAGTACCGTAATCTTTTCCTCCCGTAACTGCACTCTTGACATATTGCCTTAACGGTTTCCCTTATAATGAGATGAAATTGGCTTCCTGTAGGTACTAGTTCTGGTCCTTGGAATTACACAGAATAAATCTAAATGCTTTTTGTTCATGATTGAAGATAGCGCCCTAGTGCACAGCGTTGATTTCCTGCACCCGGTTCTGCTACTTAACTAGGCAGGTTGCCTGGGAAAATGGGCCTTTCCAGGACCAAAGTTACATTGTTTCTTGAACTGGGGGTAGGAGAAGAGTACAGTTTTTCCAGATTTTCCAATTTTGTCTTTCCACTTTATAAGTTTTTAAAATGATCATCAGCATGTCCTGGGTCATCTGGATTATCACCTTCAAACTATACTGTGGGCTTTCAATGCCTGGTTGTGTTTACGATTGTATTGGTGCCAAGTGGTTAGCTAAAGTTGTTCTTAACTGGTAGCACTGCTACTGCCATCTAGTGAGTAGACACCATGGATGTTCAGTGCACAGGAAAGTTCTAACAATGCACAGTACAGCCCTCACAGCAAAGAATTATCTGGCCCAAAATGTCAGTTGTGCCAACATTGAGAGATTCTGTGGTAAAGAGAGAGTTTAGCTTTTTTCATTGGAATTGCCCAAATTCTTCCCAAGAGACCTGTGGGTTTTCAGTTCAGATACATATGCTCCAGTCAAGAAGGCAGCTATGAAGCTACCCGATTCTAAGAGGTTTCTCTCTTCCAAACCAGAGTTATCTAATTCCTTCTTCAAAGAAGAGCCTTTGAAGAAGCAATGCCATTATAAAAGTTCTTTATGAAACCTCTTCTCATAAATATAATTCAACAGCTCAAGCTGTTGTTTGACACAGTAAGCCTTCTTTTCCTATGTTCTGAACATCATTATTTCAGACTTGAGGTATATTTTTGTTGTGATGCCTGAGTCAAGCTATTAATTCACAGTGAGCCTCCCTGGCATCAAGATGTATTGTAATAGTATGATTATTATACTACTTCAAGGAAATGTAAACTTAGAGAATATTTTAAAAGTTCCAATTATGTGGCAAACCAGGATATAAAAAATAGTAGTGACTATTTATCAAGCAGTTAGCAATGTTGCATGCTCTGTGCTAACTGCTTTACATCCTTATCCATTTAAGCCTTATAACAATCAGCATTTCGAAGAAACCAAAACAAACAAACAAACAAACAAAGTATGTTTTCTGACCATAAAGAAACTAAGTTACAAATCAATAACAAAAAAAGTATGGGAATTCCAAAACACATACAAGTAATTTATCGTATGTTGATTTTCAGTATGTTAATATATATATATATATATTTTTAAATATTTATTTATTTATTTATTTTATTTTTGACAGGGAGAGAGAGATACAGAGACAGAGAGAACCGAACTGGGGGAACTCCCAGCTCAGCACATGGTTCCGCACGGGCCGGGGCCGGGGCCAGGACCTGATCCCCGGTCCCCGGCGCTGCAAAGTGAGCGCCCAACCCACTGAGCCATCCCGGCCTCCCCAGTTAATATTTTTTACTCAACCATTTTATTTAATTCTCTCATTTTTATAGATTCTTAGAATTGTCAGAGGTTCAGAATATTAATTAATATGTAATAGTGAATAATCTTATCTTCCTGATGTGAAGGAGAATGTTTCTAGAGTTTTCCCATTTGCACAAAGGTAGTTTTTACACTAACAACATTTAGAAGAAAGGTGTCTATGTTCAAAAGTATTTATCACTTTCAAAGATAAATGCTACATTTTTCTGCAATTTGCTTTTTTCAGTTAATATATAATAATGTACTGTGTGAGGGAAGCCGGGATGGCTCAATGGATTAAGTGCTCACTTTGCAGCACCAGGGACCGAGGATCGAATCCCGGCTCCGGCCCGTGTGGACCCATATGCTGAACTGGGGAGTTCTCCCAGTTCAGTTCTCTCTCTGTCTCTGTGTGTGTCTCTCTGTCAAAAAAAATAAAAATAAATAAATAATAATGTACTGTGCTTATATGTAAGTCAGTACATGTTGCTGTACCTCATTCTGGTCAATGACTGCAAAGTATTCCATTGCACGGCTATATTAATAAATATAGGCTAGATCCTAGTATTAACAAACAACCCTCAAATTTATGTGGCTTAAAACAACACACCTCATTGTTTAGAACTGAAAGAACCTTAGAGCAGCTGGGGACTCTGTCCTGCATTATCTTCTTCACTCCAGCACCTAAACTGGCAGAATACCCACTATCTGGAAACACTGTTGGCAACCATGGCAAAGATATGCTGGCTCTTAGAACTTCTGTCCAGAAATATCCCAGGTCACTTTCACTTATTTTTTTAGACAAAGCAAATCATATGGTAATGCCTAAGTTTAACAGTCTGAGAAGTAAAATCTTTCCACAATGGATAGTTTAACTTAATAGATAACCTATCCCAATTTACATGAGATACTCAGATTTCTGTGAATCGGACTCCCAACAGATGCCATCATGTTATCATTAGTGAAGTTGGTTTGTGATTTTTCCATTCTCTTACTTTTCTTGTGTTTTGGTTTCAAGGTTTATGGGCCTCATAAAATAACTTTAAGATTATTTTATCCTGTTCTTAGGAAAGTTTGTATGGTTTTATTGATAGAATGGTCAAGCTAATTTCTAAAGTTATTTGTGCCTGTTTTTTGGTTGTTGGTATTGGTTTTGTTTTTGTGCTGTGAAGATTTAAAACTACTGCTTTGAATTCTTTGATGGTTATTAGACTACTGAGGTCTTCTATTTCTTTTTGAGATTGTGTTTTAGTTATTCCCCGCTCCCAGGAAATTGTTCTCAAACATAAGCATATTGTTCTTAGTTTTATCTTTTTAATTAATAAACTTTATTTTTTAAACATTTCTTAAAAGATTTATTGTTTTTGACAGATGAGAGAGACAGAGAGAAGGGGGAGAGCCCAGAGCAGTCTCCATAGTTGTGCGGCATCAACCCAGGGCCTCCCACATGGGAAGCACACCCCAGTTCAGCATATGGGTCCACACAGGCCAGGGCGGGGATTCAATCCTTGGTCCCTGGGGCTGCAAAGTGAGCGCTTAAGCCACTGAGCCATTCTGGCTTCCCCTGAACTTTATTTTTCAGAGCAGTTGTAGGTTCACATCAAAACTGATAAGGAAGTACAGACAATGACCATATGCTTGCTGTCCCACATACAACCTTTCCCACTAATGACATCCTGCATGCCTATGGTACATTTGTTACAATTGAACCCACACAGACACATCATTAACACCTAAAAATCTATAGTTTACATTAGAGTTCCCTTTTTGTATTGTACATTCTTTGAGCTTTGACAAATGTGTAATGACATGTATCCACCATTGTAGTGTCATATAATTTTATTGCCCTAAAAATCCTCTATGCTGCACCCAGTCATCCCTCTCTCCCTCCTCACCCTCCTGAAACTACTGATCCTTTTACTGTGTCCATAGTTTTACCTTTTCCAGAGGTTATATCACTGGAATCATAGAGAATATAGCCTTTTCTGATTGGCCCCTTTCAGTTGGTAATATGCACTTAAGTTTTCTCCTTGTTATCTTTTTAAATATTGGCAGATTCTATACTGAAAGCCCTCTTTTCTTAATTTTATTTGTGCTTTCTCTTTTTACTGATCAGTTTCACCATGTTATGCATTTTATTTTATTATGCAAACTTTTTGGCTTGTTTGAGATACCTTATATATTTATTTTTAATTGTATTAGTATTTGTTCCTATTTCATTATTTCCTTCCTCATTAATTTTTTCCTTCTTAAGGGGGAAACGTAGCTCCTTAATTTTTAGCTCTCATTTCTAACATAAGCATTAAGGTTATACATTATTTTCTAAATGCAATTTTACATACATTCCACAGATTTTAGTATGTATTTTTTATTAAAAATTTTAAGTATTTAAAAATTTCA